>PNEQ01102069.1:63171-73912 GCA_003012365.1 Medauroidea extradentata | reverse complement strand
CACAAAACATATAATCACACATCAAACACCTAATTTCTTATTAAGTTACTAAATACAACTCAACTGAGCTCAACACCTACCTACGAGTTCCTATTCCTCAAAATTAAATAACTTGTCTTCTTCTGACGATACGAACATGTAAACAAACACGAGCACGAGCACTTAAATTTCCACTGATTACGTTCGTAAAATCATCTCGAAGACATACTTTTTAGCTTCAAATAAACGCAAAAGATTATAAGTTTAAACCTGTAAATTTATACCACAAAATTATATAAGCACAATATTTTATGGACAAAAATAAGTAATACTTCCATATACCGCAATGTTAATCTGTCCCCACATGCGACTTCAGCGCACCTAGCGGCAGAAATTTTCCCTGTGCCAAACTCTCCCATAAGAAAACACATTTTCTTTCTAACCTGTAGTAGAAATAACCTTAACATGACATCATACGAGCATATTGCGTGCGCTCTTTTCACTGAGCTAAGACAATTTATAGTTCACTGTTATTGAGTACGCTAGCTGTTAAATGCCTTCATCACATATTTTATCCAGAGTTTTTCTGTTTGTATTACATAATTTCACGCGGGCAAAGCCGCGGCCGGGTAGCTATTTTGTAGAGAAATAAAGATGAATTAAAAACAAAGACGTTCTGCAATTAAAGTACCCTCAGCGTAGTGGGCTGGATAAAGCTGTTTGTATTTGTTGTTATAAAGATATACAGATAATATAGTAACACCATCAATTAATACGTTATTAAAATTTAGTTACTCTTTTCTATAGTACACGCGGGCGAAGCCGCAAAGGGACAGCTAGTATTATTATAAAGCACAGCCGTAGAAGTGCAGGTCTGGACCATGGAGGTATTAGTCTTTTAGACATGGTAACTGGTTATTAAATAACAGCAATACAAGCTTTTGACAGCAGTTTTAACAAAAAAAAACATCAAATCAAACATACAAAATGAAACGAAATATCATACAAAGGAATCAAGAAATTCTGTTTTTTACAGCACACCTAAAAAACACTAAAATGTCTCAAAAATGTTCTGCCATAGAATATTACAAAAAAAAAAGTTTATAAGTTTGAAGCATGGATTCTACACATCTCAAAGAAACATTGCAAATATAGGAATATATGTACAAAATCTCATAACATTATTCTGTAATTTACACTTAATTTTATTTTTTTAGCAAGTATCCAACATGAAATAAATTAGAAATAAGTAACTTTACTATACGCTATAAAATGTCCATAACAAATCAACAATTCAAGAAACTTACATTAAATTTCAAAATCTAGACGGCGATTACCTAATTTGGTAAAACGGTAAATAATTTTCCCCACTTTGACATCAATGTCACTATGTATATTCAGTAAAGCTAAGCCGTTCAGACGCTCCTCACACATCCGTGAACGCAACTACGTCCTCAAGTGTCTTAATGTAGAAAAATATTGCACTGCACTAGCCACACTAACTGGCAATGTAGCCAGAACCAAAAGAAGTGTTTTAATTGTTGGAAACACGTCTCTGTTATAGTACAAATATGCATCCATTGCACTTGTTGTTGGAAGACATCCTTGATCATGTTCCCGACATAACCGTAACTGCCATTACTGTAGATCACTTTCTAAAACTTTTCCTGCTATCTCTTTTTGTATCCCAGAAATCCGTGGTGATTTTGAACAATATTCAAAACGTCCTGTGAACACCCTTCCGAATTAACACTTTTGTATATTAAAACAAGCGGAATACGCAATCCTAGACTGTACAATTGCAGTGTCATGGGCGAGGCCCTTGATTTGAGATCTTCGACAATGTTGTCGAAGGTAGGGATAAACAAAGTTACTCTAAATCATGTTTCCATGCCACCTACTGCATAAATATTAGACCGGTGTTGTTGTCTTTGGGCTATTCTGGGCATTCAGTCCTGTCCCTAAGTCAACAGCTAAAGCTTCGACCTCATCCATCAAATTATGAAAACAAGTCTCACAATCTCTTCGTTTCACATCTGAACTGCAAAGAGTTTTTTCAAGCATTTCTTTGGCTACTACCATGACCAAAGTCTCTTTCTGAAATAATCTGCTGATGGGCAGAGTGATTGCAAGTTCAGCAGAAATACATATTAAGCACACTAAAAATTCAATCTCACAAATAGCAGCACTTACTCCATTCCGAGATAGCAGACAGGGCATCTGTTATTTTCGGCAAAGACTGTCGGAATTGAAAAATGCTGTCATGCCTCTCAACCCACCTTGTCTCACACAATCCAGTCAACTGCCTGCCTAAGAACTGAATTCGTTTTGATGAACCAAAGAAGAAACCTATCACTTTTTTCTAGAAAGTGAGTACACGCTAGATCATTTAACTTTAAGTTTTGCATAATACTATGCTAATTTTAATACTGCTGATGTCTCTATGCGAACTACTTCATATTTTTAATTTTCACATAGTGCAAACTCAAAATTTTTTTGAATTTTATTTTTCGGGTTTAGAAAAGGGGGGGGGCGATCACCCCTATCGCCCCATCCCTCTTAAATCCGCCACTGGTGTCTAGACCTTTCTTCTACGGCCGTGTTGTAAAGATATGAGACGTGTAACCCAATTCCTTACAACCTTGCTGTTCTTTAACGATATAAACTAGTATTCTGGTCAAATAACTTCACTACGTTGCCCACGAATTGTTAAAGATACAAATCTTGAATTTTTGAACACAAAAAAAAAAATAACGAAAGGTAACGCTGTTTATAGATTACCAAAAGAACTGTACTATATTCTATTTCACACTTAAAAATCTATTACAAATAGTTTATAAACAAGCTGAAGCAGCTGCACATAAGTTTCCAAAAAATACAATAAATAATACAAAGACGTTCTATACTCTAGGGGACAACATCAGCAATTTTAAATAATGCGGGACAGAAACTTTCCCGTGCAGAATCATTTGACATGTAAATAATTTTAGAACTGTTCCATATAATCTGTGCGCTTTTTATCATTTCGTGCGGGTGTTATTTTCGTATATCAGCTGTGCTCGTGGATTCCAAACAAGCGGAATGACTGTTGTTAATTTTTCACGCGGTATCAGCACGTTATCTGCTGTAAGCAAACACTGGAGCACTATCGCCTCTTCGGCGGAAGAAGGGTGCGATATTCGTATCTTCTCTTCACCACCCTTTCCCGGCTTGTGTCTATTACAGTAAGCCAGTCTCTAACATCGCATAAGGGGCCCGCGGTAGCTGAATGGTCAAACCATTCGCCTCCCACCAAGGCGATCCTCGGATTTTCGCATGTGGGAATCGTGCCGGACGATGTCGTTGGTCAACAAATTTTCCCGGGGATATCCCGTTTCCAGGGCGCGGTCTACCGCAATTTTCATCACCATTTATTTATTTTTCATTTGTACCAGATAATTTTTTTCTTATTTTAGACACAAAATGTAACTAAATTTGGCTCTTATGAAATTTTTTATCTCTCGTAGTTTTCGCGTAATGGCTTGTTAAAGTCATATTTTGCATGTTTCCGTTTTAACGACTACACTAAAACCAACTGATGTACCAAACTCAAAAAAATCACAGTGGATAAAGACACTGCAGGCTACAATGACATGCTCATAAAATTAAAGAATAAAAATTATTAGAATTAAAAAAAAAAATGCTGAAACTGAAAATAAGAATTTAAAAAATCCAATATTTTTTTTAAAAAATACAAATAATTTTTATTTTTTAATTTTATGAGCATGTCATTGTAGCCTGCAATGTCTTTATCCGCTGTGATTTTTTTTTTAGTTTGGTATATTAGTTGGTTTTAGTGTAGTCGTTAAAACGGAAACATGCAAAATATGACTTTAACAAGCCATTACGCGAAAACTATGAGTGATAAAAAATTTTCATAAGAGCCAAATTTAGTCACATTTTGTGTCTAAAATAAGAAAAAAAATATCAGGTACATATTAAAAATAAAATAATGATGGTGAAAATTGCGGTCGACCGCGCTCTTAAGACGCTTATTTGTAGGTTGCAGAGGGGCAGGACGCAATTATGTATAGTCTTGCATCAGTTTACGAAGATGCTTAGGCGAGGTCCAAGTTGGCGTCCCACTGTTCTATTTCTTGGCCTCGAATGCTGTTAACTCTTGGCTCCACTTGTAACACTATGTTTAGAAGAAATATTTAAATATTTTTACATCTTCCTTTCAATTGCCAAATGAATTTCGAAAATTCAACTGTTTACATTTTTATACGCTCTCAAAAAAATAAGACTGAACTTCTGATATCTTAATTCAGGACGGATCCAGGAGGAGGTGGTCATAATGAAAGCATCTCGTAAGACCGTTACTGTGATGGAAACATAAAACACTGATTTACGACTAACATATTGTCCTATTCCAGAGAAATTTCTTCGTGGAATTGCTATCTCTTCAAGAAACACTTGAGCCAATTTTTACCGTTCTCACTTATTTTTATTGCACAATATTAATGTTGACATTTTCGTAATAGGGTTTAAAAAATACAAAAAAAAAAAAAAAAAAAATTTGCTGGTGGTTTAGTGGATTTATCGCAGTCGTTTTTTTTAGAGACAAAAAAATGCCGTAAGCGGGGACAGTTAGGGTACTTTTGAGACATGCAAAAATATTTTTTCGCATATATGGTAGCCCTGAGTAAAGAAATTTACTTCTGATGAATTGCAAATGATAAATAGCCACATTACATTTAATTAATATTTACTCACAGTTCGCAATAAATGGAAAATATAAATAGTAAAGTGTCCCATAGTCTCCCCACGTGTTCATAGCCACCTCCGCTTATGGTACTAATCACTTCAAAAATTCAGAAATTTTTTTTGCATCTGAACAGCATTTAAGCACATAATCACCCTAGAAACACGGAGCAGAATTGTCATGGTTTGTTGCACAATTGAAACAGCACAGCAGTATGTGAAGTGCATTCGGCAAGAAACACAAGTTAAGGTTATAATGTACGTAATTTATTGCTGGCTGTATATCTGCATTGATTACAACCAAGCAAGCTTACTGTAGCAAAATTACCTGTGTGAGCTGAGCTGCACGCATAGAGAGAGTGAGAAGGGGGGGGGGGGTGCGGCCAGAGCATCCCCCTCCCAAACACGTGAACTTACAGTCGATAGACTAGTGAAATTGTGTTCAGAACCCCTTTTTTTCTTACAAAAACTACTAAAACAACACGCCATTTTACAGCTTAAAATCCAATTTTCATTGAGTAGGACGTACGTATCCCCCGCTTTATTGGTGAGTGTTACTTTATAATATTCCTAAATTCGGGACCACCTAAAATTTTGATTGGTGTGTAAGAAAGTCGTGGACATATGTAACGTACCAATAAAATTACCTGTTTGCGGCCCTGCTTGTGAGAGTCTAAATAAACACTCTTAAACATTCTTTTGTCACGGTGCCGGTTATACACAATGCTCAACACATACAGCGCAGATATTTGTCATGTTCCCGAAGTTATAAAACATTTTTTACGGTCCCCCGTATCTTTATTTGCGAGGTTGATTTGCATCTAAGAAAGATAATTTCGTACACGAAAAAAAACAAAGACCTTAAATACTCGGTCGATAACTAAAATAAAAAAAATTATTGTTATTGATCAAAATGCTGTTTATTTTATTTTAATGGATGAGAGCTATGCTCCGCGAGTTTAATGAAAACTTGGTCGTTCTTGGACACAGCAAGAGTTTTCCTTCGGGGTACCACAGGGTTCAGTTCTAGAGCCTTTACTTTTTATTTTGTACATGATAGATCGTACACGAAAAAAAACAAAGACCTTAAATACTCGGTCGATAACTAAAATTAAAAAAATTATTGTTATTGATCAAAATGCTGTTTATTTTATTTTAATGGATGAGAGCTA
Organism: Medauroidea extradentata; assembly: GCA_003012365.1. NCBI lineage: Eukaryota > Metazoa > Arthropoda > Insecta > Phasmatodea > Phasmatidae > Medauroidea > Medauroidea extradentata. The sequence goes on along the minus strand of PNEQ01102069.1, from coordinate 68,018 downwards.
TGCTCCGCGAGTTTAATGAAAACTTGGTCGTTCTTGGACACAGCAAGAGTTTTCCTTCGGGGTACCACAGGGTTCAGTTCTAGAGCCTTTACTTTTTATTTTGTACATGAATGATAATGGTAAAAGTGTTAAAAAATGCTAAAGTGAAATTATTTCCTGATGATACTCTTATAATTAATAGTGGTAATAGCCGTAAAACTCTCTCACATCACTTCATCGAAAAGTTTTCGTTCAGAAAAACTATAATTTCTTTGAAGTAAACAAAACAACATAATGTATTACAACTACAACTAATTGTAAGTTAAGATTACTGCAACTATTTTAATGGTCGTATAATTTTTTTGTCATTATTGAATACTTTATAAAAATTTCACTGTCGCTAATCTACATTGAGTTGCTTCATATTTAAACAAAATTGTTATTTTCCACAGAAAAATGCCTGTTTACGGTTGATATTGATTTGAAAGAATCCGTGAGCTACACATCAAAAGGAAAAAAAAAAATTTGGCCTAGAGAGGCATTGTAAAGATAAATGGAACTTATATGTGACAAAATGCGTCTTGTTCAAGAAAGTTGGCCGTGAGAACTAAACAATTTTATTAATTTGGTAGGATTCTAGCCATAACACTAGCAGTGTTCATTTTCTTGTATAACTTTGATGATCAAATTTTTTTGTGATCACCACAAAAATTTGGTGAAGTACATAATGACAAAATATTTTACTGTGGCCACAAAGCTTTTTTTTTGTTACGCCTGGGTAGATGTCTTTTATCTTTCGAGGTCTAGAAGCGCTAAGGGTGTCTTAACTGCGTATATCACGCCTCGTCGTAGCCTCTAGCCCTAAGCCATTGAACAGGCGTGGAGTTTTCTCGCAGATAAATAGCCATTATGAGACTCAGAAGGAAGACCCTGTTATTTTATGGTGTAATATTACATTCACAGGTGTCTTGTACACGCCTATACACATAAAATGATTCTACACCAAGATTTTCGTATTTAAAACACCCATTTTCCTCATTTTCGACAATAAACTGTAAGATTCCTAGAGGACTTTTAATGGGTACTTACACAGGTAAAGTTCTTGTGTTAGTTTTAAGCAGATATAAGTCACGTCAATCAGTTTACAGAATTCTGCACATCGCTAGGCGGCCTGGGCAGGCGGCCACCTTAACAAAACTTTCGAAGGCTTGAAGAGACAACTACCACGGATACAACTGTGCTCACTTCTGCTACCTTACAGCTGGTACAAACTTCTGACAACCTGTATTTCCCAGCAAGATATTAAGGCCACCGCCTGGCTAAGTCGGCGCGCACTAAGCAGAACTCCAGGAAACACTAGTTTCTTCAAAAGACAGTTGAACCTTCGTTGCACATGCTTATAAACTGCGCTCAACAATCGTTACATGCGCTATGATAATATTCCACTTCACACCTCCGTTGCTTATGAGTATCAATGGTTAAAATTGGCGTTTTCAGTGTCACTGCCAATATTTAAGTTTTCTACATACTTAAGTGTAGTATATGGGCACGCATCATAGCTTTAACTTTATATTACTGCCATGAAATTGTAAATGTACATGCATTTTAAATAAAACGCTTTTTTTTTTTGCGAAAAATTGCTGCCATTAGAGCGAGCAAGGTTAGGGATTTATATATATTAAATTATGTTCGGCGGTAATAAATTAGTTTTAATTACATCACTTTCAGACAGAAAGTGCGTGAATTTTGCTATACGAATAAAATTTATAGGAAATTATTATGAGATTATGTATTTGAATATTTTTATGATAAAAAACCCATTTGTTCATATTTGTCGGGGTAGGTGTATAAAAACGCACGAAAGATCGTATAGCAATGTTAGTCGTTCTGGGGTGAGCAAAAAAAGTCAGTGGTGACGTATTATGTAGGTTCCGCGGGTACTGAGACACGCCGAATATAATTTGTTCGCGCCAATGTTCTCGTATCAAGTGTAAGTACACTTCAGGTAAGACAGCCTTCGCTACACGCCACTGCGGTGATTCGTTCGGCAATGTAAGAGAAGCCACTTACATTTGTAAGTAAGAGAAAAGTATTTGGTACATAGAAAAAAGCCGTGTCATTAAATAAAAAGTCCCTCACAAGAAAGGAAAAATTATTATATTTTACTAATGTGATATATGCACACGAAGTATATTCTAACCCACAGTCATCGTTGATACTGAGTGCAGTTAGTGCTACTTGACTATCAGGCTACGCAGCAGGGGCGTATCTAGCTATAAGTTATTTTTTTTTGGGGGGGGGGGGGTCATTCCAAAAAAAAACTAGCTATGTCCACACCCCGAGTCGAAGAACCCCCATGGGCCATTCCCCGGAAAAAAATAGTTTTTATGGTGCAAAATGGTGCTATTTAAGGTATTTCCTAAACAAAAAAATTGAATGTACCAATTTAAATATTTGTAATATTTTACATATAAACGATACATAAAGGTCAAAAGGGTGGGGGGGGGGACGCCAGCCCTCCTACCCCCCCCCTTTCTTGGATCCGGCTCTGCTACGGAGTTCCTACCTAGTAATGCAGCAAGAATATGTGAGACTTAATACTGCCGATATGTCACGTGTTTTTTAAGTTTTGTTTTATGTTTTGTTTGCAATAGTTGTGTTTAACGAAATATACTACGTTCCTTGCCATTTATAAATCATTTAAACGCATAGAAAAATATCACGGCCATGTTATCGCGTAGTGTTGGGAACTTCCTGGCCAGTGAGATAGAGAGAAAAAATAATAATTCATCGCTTTAACAACTTGGAATGTATTTCTCGAATCCTGTAATATAATTTCCTTAGCGTTACGTGATTAAAAATAATGTCAACGATCTATCGGTTCATTTATTACGTCTGTGTCTAAACGTTAAAATCGACGGAACATCTTGAATATAGTGCGCTTAACAGTACAATACAAGTGGGTTGAAAGGAAAATGTAACCAGGGCATCAAAAGAACTTACTTTGCCATGAACCGTCTATATAAAATAACAAATGAAATAGAGTAGTGGTGATACACTGGACTCGCAGAGGATGAGCAAGTTAGATTCCAGCCATTCTGATTGAGGTTTTCTAAAATCACTCCCGGTGATATCTCAGATTGATGCTTCCTACATTCCATTACCAATTCCCAATTCCCTCCCCCTGGCCATACCTCTCTGTCTACGCCAGATGACCTTGTTATCAACAAAACATCAAGCCCTTAGACAAGCCTTGTATCATTACAAGATGCTAAAGGCATGTAGCCATAAACTATTTAATTACCAATTTATAACTCTTTCTGGCCTTACAACATAAATCCATGTTCAGATAATTGTCCTTCCAATTAATTTGTTTCCCCATATTTTTTGGAAAATATAGTTTCAAAATTCGAAATTTGAAGGCATATCTTTCTTTATATTAAAATTTAGAAACAAATTGGTCTCTATAATTTGTGCTTATTATTTACTCATAGGAATTACCTTCTGTTGTTTGTCGGTCAAATAATTCCGCCCATCATATATATATATATATATATAAATATACACACACACTTTATGTCATTATATATATATATATATATATATATATATATATATATATATATATATATACCCTTTATGACATTCAGTGACATTAATGAATAAACAATTTTCAAAACAATTGTAATTATTTCAGCCTGTGCCAAAAGGATTTAAATGTTTATAAAATTCATGAAATTTTCTCTTCGGATAAAATAACATTTCGCAAAAATGCTGCAAAACCAAATTTGTTTTATATATACACCCTTTAGGTCATTCAGTGACATTAATGAATAAACAATTTTAAAAACAATTGTAATTATTTCAGACTGTGCCAAAATGTATTTAAACGTTTATAAATTTCATGAAATTTTCTCTTCCAAAAAAAAAAAATAACATTTTGTAAAAATGCTTCAAAACCAAATTTGTTATGTATATACATATATATATACACACACACATGGTGTGTAAGTGTAAAGAAATTAATAGCCGAAATTCCGGGAGGTGATGCTTTATGAAAAAGTAAGCAGACGTTATGTGGGACACTTTCAAGACAAGTGAATAGTACGGGACATAAAAGCCGTTGAAAACGCAATTTAAAAATAGCGTTTGGTCAAAATTAAAAAAAAACGGGTTGGAGTAAAATTACAATTCTAGGGGTGATGTTGTTAAGTGTTTTTGAGATTTTTAATGTGTAAAAAATTCAGTCTTCAAACCTTCTTCTTTCATGAAAATAATAATGGTAGCCACCTTCAAATTGCATAACATTACTTTGCTGTTAGGTTTTGTGAACATTTCATGTTATCTATTCGAGCAGTATATCGTAAGGAACAAAAAAAGGTCCTATTGTTGCAAGCTCCTATATTGCATCGTTTACAAGAATAATATAGGCCTACACAACTCTTGCTGTGACAATGACTCAACGCCTGGTACATATGCAACAAGTGCTACTTCCGTCAAGAAATTATTGGTTTGTACAAATTACGTGCTCTTAGGAAATGCAAGCTGTGATGCGGTATTTTAAAAACATAACGCAAAATTCAGCAAAATAAACGTTAAAAAAATATTTTGACTCGATAAATTTGGTTACAAGTTTGGGCTTGAGTAATTTTTGTAAAATCAAATTTTTATTTGCAGAAAATTCGTAATTTTTCAAACATCATTACATCCCCTTCGTAAATTCTATTTTGAATACTTTTTCGAGTGATCTATTAATTTTTTTTTTTTTTTTTTTTTTTTTTTTTTTTTTTTTTTTTTTTTTTTTTTTTTTTTTTTTTTTTTTTTTTTTTTTTTTTTTTTTTTTTTTTTTTTTTTTTTTTTTTTTTTTT
>PNEQ01102069.1:0-63071 GCA_003012365.1 Medauroidea extradentata | reverse complement strand
TGTTTCAAAAGGAATTTTAATGTTTATAAAATTCATGAAATTTCTCATCGAAAAAAAATATTTTGTAAAAATGCTGCAAAACCCAAATTTTCTACCAAATTTACCTATTCGTGCATAAGATTTTTTAAGTTAATGTTAATAGATTTTGCAACATGCTTTTAAAAAATGCATAGCATGTTGCATTATTCCGAGAGCACGGTGTAAAATTCCTTGGCGGAAGTACTACTTTTTGCCTACATACCAGGCGTGGTGTTAGTGTCACGGCAACAATCGTGTGCATTTTTCTTGTAAACGGTGCATTCTAGGCACTTGCAACAAGAGGACCTTTGTTGTTCCTCACGAAACTCTTCTCGAATAGATAACGTGAAATGTTCACAAAACCTATCGGCAAAGTAAATTTATGCAATTTGAGGGTGGCAATCCTTATTATTTTCATGAAAGAGGGAGGTTTGAACTCTGAATTTTTCGCACTTTAAATATCCCAGTAAAAATTAACATCACCTACAGAATTCAGAATTGTAATTTTACTTCTACCCGTTTTTGAAATTTTGATAAAAAAAACTATTTTTAAATTCCATTTTCAACGGCTTATATCTCCCTTAATATTCACTTGTCTTGAAAATGTCCATATAATATCTGATTACTTTTTAACGAGGAATCACCTCCCGGAGTTTGAGGCTATTAATTTCCGTTAACCTTGCTTATATATATATATATATGAAGTCGTACTTACGTCTCTAAGAATAATGTGGTATGAGGAGAGAAGGCTAGCGTTGATGGAGAGTAATACGGGAGTGGTGAGGGTAGATAGTGGGGTAGTGGGGAGCTGGTGTGGTGATGGTTAAGAAGTGGGGATAAAAAATGCATTTAAAAAAAAAGTTATTTGGTGATGGTAGTGGTCGGATGCTATCAGTAATTTTCAAATGTAGGTATTGTACTCGAAGTGATTTATGTGTTGGAACATGTGATCACTCTGTGATAGAAGTGTAAACATGGGGTGGTCCGTACCACTCATTTGACATGTTTTATAATACAGTAGCTCCCTTCTCTCTGACTCACCTACCATAATAAAGGTATGCGATTTGATCGTACCATATCCAGTAAGTTCAAGTGTATTAGAAGGACGCGTAAGCGAAGCACAAACATTGGTCGAGACTACCTTGCATTTTAAGGTGAAACTTCCCATCATCATCTTGGAATTTTTATTGTTTGTCATAACTTTTGTTTATGATTTACTTTTATACATTTGGCCATGATTACGGGTAGAATATGACTAATCGGAAATATTAAATATAGCGTTATTGGAATTATTTAGTTAATTTAGCTCATTTAACTGAAGTCTGTAATATATTTTTAAAATTCAACTGCTATAGTTCCACAAACCAAAATAATGGGGAAAAAAGTGAATTTATGTTGACTTATCCCTCGTCATATTATACGCTCTGTTGTGGCCGACTATGCAAAAATTAATCGTTAACAGTTGTCATTGCAGCATTGGAGCCCGCGGTTGGCGAAGTGACTAGAGCACTCACGTTTCCCTCACTCGATTCCCGGTGGAGTCAGTCCCCTGATCTCGCATGTGGGAATCGTGCCGGACGATGCCGCTGTTCGGCGAGCTTTCTCGTGGATATCCCGTTTCCCCCGCTGCTCTCATTCCGGCGCCTCTCCGTTGTAGAGACTCGCTTCGTGACATTGTCCAGGACAAGCAGATGCCTACGAGCGCCCAGTAGTATTAACTCTGCAATTCCAGGTGTGATATCCTGGCCCTCATGTGCCTTCCCCATGCTGTATTTATTTGTTATAGCATTCATTATAATCCAATATGGCGGCGGGTGATCCACCGGAAATTATGTGCTTAACATGTACTTCTTTGGATACGTCTATGGCTATACTTTTTTTACTAAATAAAGTTTTTATTTCACCTGAGAACCAGTTTCATGAGTCCATACATAACCTTTACATCGTATAGAAACCTCTAAGTCAGATTTTACTCGGCGATATAGATGTGAAAGCAGCAAGCGTGTATTTTTTTTACATGCTCTGATGAATCACACGCGTAGCGAAGGAATGCAAGAAGTCGTCCTACGGGCCTTGGGGGGAGCTAGCCCTGGACCTGACGTGCCGCCGAGGTGCGTGCGCGCGAAGCAGGGGGAAAGGTTTTTTCAAATTTTCCAGGTCACGGCCAGACCGGGCGGTGGCGCTCCTCGCGGCTTGGGGCGACAACTCCGTGGCGCGCGGTGTTCCTCCGCCTTCACTGCAGCACGGCTCGGGACCGGCTTTCAGTAGCGACCTGCTGGTTGTCTTGAGTAGGTGTTGTATACCGCTGGCGGGAAAGTTACTACAATCACGCGAACACGTTGTAGGTACCAGTGAGCCGACACAGGTGACCTAGTCGTCCAGTGCAAGATATAGCGTACTAAGGACCTCCAAGAAAACATCGCGGAAGGAAGGAGACCGCAAATCGGTAAGTCCTTACAAATGTAATTTGTTTGGTGACCACAGACATCAAAACATATCTTCGGCATGACCGACTCTGCTAGGAACGAAGGAAGCGGTACATCATTCATTGATATCACTACATTTTAGCTCCTGAAATAGTGAGATACTCGCACTACGTGTGCTTTAATTTGTTGAGGTATTTTACTGGAATATAAAATTTACTTCCTGATATAAGCAACATTAACTGCGATATATTTCCTACAGTTTAGAGGAATAGCGTGACGTATACACAACGAGAATTCACTCGTATACCCACTGGAGTAAACATTTATAACTGTTTAGGATTCGATCCGCGATTAGATAATTATATTAACAGCAAATAAAGGCCAATTCACGGAAATGCATATTTTGGTATATATCAGGAACATTTAACTGGATAAGGTCAATTTCTATAGTTCGTTTTGTGAAAAGTGGACTCAAAATCAGAGTTTTATTTTATTTTATTTTTTTTTTATAGTTTTTCGACAATCCATTAAGTACAGCATATATTGGCTGGTTATCTTTTGAAATTAAACTTCACTGGCATGGAAATTTAACAGTCAAGCTAGTGATTGCAAAATCTTACCACAAATTTTTATTATTATAAGATATTGTGACCAATTGATTAACATTGTTAAGGACTAGACATGAAAATGTTCTAGAGGTCAATAAGTTTCAATAATATTGGGGGTGAGGTGGGGAAGGAGATAACTAACAAAAGTGATCCTACTGAATTTTTAACAGATGCTTTAGTGTAATTAGTTTCGAACTTTCAAATATTACAGATACTTACATTTGTTTTTAATTTCTGTGCTATCGATTCAGTGTGCATAATTTGGAATAAGCCACTGCGGTATTCAGAGTTTATTCGTTACAAACAGTAATGTGAAAAATAATCAAAATTTGAAGACTAGAATTAATTGATTCGCATTAAAAAATATTTACGTTGAAAAGCTGTGTAAAGCCGGGTCTACGTACAGTGATTCCTTGTTGGTAACAGTCGTTGAAGTAGCGGGGAAATCGTAGTGCATTACTAAAAGCTTTTTGCAATGCCATTTTTTTAAAGAACCCATCACAAGACACCAAAGACTACAATATTTGAAATGTTTGCAGAGTTGTTAGTTAATACAATTGTATAACTTCCATTATATACCATGTAAATTTTTAAACATACAATCAAAATTCAGCAGTTGAGTTAGTTTCATTTTTCAACTCAACAGGTTCCCACAGATTATGAAAATTATTTTTTTAGTATGTTTATATTAATTTTCGAACGTACCTAGAATTTCTAACTGTATGGGTTTTGCAGGCCATTAATGGTCCAATGGTATCGGCAGTGCTCGTTATCTGGTTAAGGTAATCGTCAGTGCAAGAGTTAATTTTTATCAAAGTTGTACGGCTATAGTCTTCTATAAGTCTTTGAACAGTCCTTCGACCTACTAAAAGAATTATATCTTCTGCAACTGACATAGTAGACAAGGCTTTAGCTTCTCGCGCACGATCAAGAGCATCCAATGGCACAGCGAATAAGTACACCTGCATGTCGACCTTATTATAACAGGTTGTATCTACAAAGTGAAGAGATTCTGATCAGCTCTTAACAGCGAGGTCTACACTGTTGATAAGGGGTGGCATGAGATGAGCGTGGAGCAACGCCGAAATGAAGAGGCGGGGTAAACGTGAGATACCAGATAAAACCTGCTGTCCAACGATATAGCCTGCCCACCTCATATCCTACCAGTCACACGCGGTATCAGTGTAAGACTAGTATAAGTGCCACAAATGTAGTATAACAGAAGACGATCATAAACCAATCAACTAACAGTGCCCTTGCACCAGCAACTAGAATATTCCATACTACTCGGAGGGAAGTCATACGGAAGAAAGTATAGAAGAAGGTTGTTTTATAATTTCATCGAAGTGAAGAAAGATGTATCACACAGCGACAATAATTACAAGCTTGGAAGAAAGTTGTACGCTGTTCTCTATATTATTTCGATTTGGTTTGCAAGGCTTTACTGCGAAGTGTGGAAGTGGTTTATTGATTATATGCTCTTTCAAGAAGTACGTATTAATCCAGAACTTAAGTACATTGATTTGAAGGCATCATCACCGAGATATATTTGTAGTTAAGACTTTTGCTGAATGAGTTGGTTGGTAGTAATACTTCAGCAATAAGTCCTGATTAAACTTTGACATTGTGTACGGGTAGACGTTACAAGTTGAAGTGAAGTGATTGTATTTGGATGTTCGCCAAGTTGTGTTGTGCAATAGGTGATATGAATGTAAGGTCATTGTCAAGTTGTGTATACTGCGTAATAAATGTGTGTTAAACTTGTGAGTGTGTGAGTGTTAGGTTATCAATGATTTCCTCGGGCGAAGGTTGGTTCATCTTTCTGGTCAGTCAGGAGATGTGAGAAACAAATGCTGTAGGGATGGAGAGTGGTGAAGCGAGACACTAGGAAGACTGTTGCAAATGACCGAGAACCTATCCTCGCTAATGTTAGGAAGATAATTGAAGATAATTTAATGCCTTAAATACGAGTTTTGCAAGGGAATATTTTCGCCACTAAGTTGCGCTGGAATCGATAGGTCTAAGGAGTCAAATAAAATGCGAGATGATAATTGAATTACCCATTAACTAGACTAGGGTAAATAGAAACTTCTCTTGATTCAGATCTATTACTGAAAACAACACAGTCAACCAAACACTATCATAATCACGAAAGCTCTGGCAATGTTTATTTATTTTTAAAACAGAAAATTACAACAACAGATTTAGACCCCTTGCCGATACCACAGCAACAAGTGGTAGAAATTATTCCTTGCCAAAGTAATAACATTAAGCTTCATACCCTGTAGTAGAATCAACCTTACCGGCCATCTCACCCGTATCATCATGGGCAATGTCTAGAACCTCCCACCAAGGCGATCCGGGTTCGAGTCCAAGAGATGTAGACCCGAATTTTCGTATGAGGGAATCGTGCAGTTTGATGTCGTTTTCTGGCAGGTTTTCTCGAGGATATCCTGTTTGCCCCGCTTCTTCACCCCGATGCTGCTCGATACTCACCTCATGCCACACCTCGCCAGCGTTAAAGACCTAGATATTAAGCGTTGATCAATTTCACTTTACTTCGTATCATATATCAGCTCTACTGAGACTGGAACTCGAGTTGTGTGTTTCAAAGGTACAAGACTCGCATATATTCATACACGAGGGTTGGGTAATAATAATGATTTCTGTAAACTGAAAAATCAACGCTTTTGGCAAATAGCACTCGTCGAAAAATACGGATGGTGGATACCGTCCTATTGACCACATTACTGGAGCTTTTATACCCTAAACTTGCATTATGCTTAACTGCCCCATGTGTGATCACATCTATCGCACATTCTACCTTTGCATCCGGGGCCGCGGTTGGCACTAGTGCATCCGCCGCCCTATAAGTCTATCCGGGTTCGAATACAGGCGGGGACGGATCCCGGATTTTCGCATGTGGGAATCGTGCCGGACGATACCACTTTTCGTTCGTGGGGAATTCTCGGAGGTCTCCCGTCTCCCCAGCCCTTCTCATTCCGGCTCCTGTACACTGTAGAGTATTCCTTCAGAGCAAGCACATGCCATCGGGCACCCAGGAGTACGTCTGCATTCCAGGGTGCGGAAACTTGGCTCTCGGATATCCTCCTCATCCGATATTCATTTAGTTATCTTTGTGTCAACCTTCAACGAATGAAATGCAATGGCAGTTCTTGTGCAGATTTAATTTGGTAGATGTTCCTTGCCAAATTAATATGTAGTATACACAAATATATGTTTGGTGACATTTTTTATTGGTGACAGCAAAATGTTTCCGTGGTTAGCACAAAAATTATTCGGCAGGGTAAATGTCAACAAAATATTTTCTTTTTGCTGTGTTATTTTACTTTTTAATTTCCTGTAGGCGTTACTGACGTCGCCATCGCGCGCCTCACTAACTTAGTCGCTTTCTAAACTGACTGTTGTACCAACAAAATAAAGTTAAAATCTAGGCCATAAATATAAGTGTCCTAGTCGGGAATACTGCGAGTCTTGAAAATTAATAACATAACACGCACACAAACTAAGTGCAAGAATAACACTTGCATGATGAAGTCATTGATGAAATGAAATAAAAATTGTCATGTTGAAACTACACCTGTTGTGAATATCACGATGGAAAAATACAGTTGCTAATCTACAAGGTCTGGAACGCATAAAGATGCGCTGTCTGTTGTAACGCAGGGATATCAGGAATTATTAGGAAATTTCAGGGAATTTTAGTCTACATGGGAAATTTCACGGAATTTTCTCGCCTTTCTCATTTTCAACTTCCATAAAAGTCACAGAATGTAAATTAATGGCATTTTGAGAACATTTTTTACTAAGTACCCTCACGTAGAGGTGATTATACCTTCATTGAAAAAAATGTTGAATAAATCCCCGAACAGTGTTTTCATACTTGTGAAAGAACAGGAAAACTTTTGGTTCTGTGTCAGTGAAATCAGGGGACAATCAGGGAACTTTCTTTGTAGCAATGTGTAGCCATCCTGAATGAAGACCAGCAAACTGTGTAGTCAACGTGGTTGTTGGACAAACAAATTAGGGCTATTAAAATGCTTGCCTATAAAACATATAATAAAATGCAGTATGTGACTAAATGAGTATTATGTATGTGCAGAAAAATTCCTGCGTGTGAAAGTTAGTCTTGTGTAATCGGACTATATTTTAAGAAACGCGCTTTACCAGAGGCAACAAATCAAACGCCATTTTCCTATGAACGTCATGTTAAACGATCTAGTCTCGCAAAAGAAATTAAAATGGTTGAAAGGACTAACAACTTAATAATACTAACAGCAAATTCTTTACCCAAGGTAAATATTCGCAAGTTACTTTGTTCACCACTTGACGCTGGGTATTTTATGCAGCTACAATTTAGTTACTGGTAAAATATTTTTGTATACATTTTAGAAAACAATAAATAACCCTGAAGATTGCATTTCGGTAGTACGTTTGTGACAATTTTTCTTTTACTATTGTAAACATTTACCACAATTACAATCAAAATTGACGTTCTCAGAAACAAACATAAAATAAATAACTTGTATAAAGTCTGGTTGGGAAAAAAATATAAATTAATTTTACTCTTAGATATTACGGTCACATATTTTTATCACCACCAGATACCTGGTTGTTTGTGTAAACATGTTTAGCGAGTATTTATATGCCAAGGGCTCGTACAGCGTCACGTCACCACAGCTGAAGCTATTTTGCGAATCAAGGGAGCTCTACTTCCGGTGCTGACGCGAGTCTCAACTGCCACGCAACGCACGAAGCCTGATTTCTTGTTGCCTCAATCTTTGTCATACAGCGCAACATATACAGGATGTTCAAAAACTCAACTCTGTCGTCATATTGGATTACTTTATTTAACCCCGTTTTGAAATTATGAGAAGAAAAATGTGAAATTTGCAATTATGGCGTGAATTTTATTTTCTTTACATTACATTACAGTACAAGCGTCATAGCTGAACTTTTAACCAATATGTAAGCCCCTATATGGCGACTGATGCGGAGCTTTAACTTCAGACGTATATTTATTTGGAGTGGTCATAATATAAAAGCCCAACGCACCTAAATCCCGAAAACGTTTTTAAAAATATAATTTGTGTTATAAGTTTCGGGGTACAATGCCAAGGGCTTTATTATGAACTTACCACATTACGACAGGTGAAGGAATGATACACCGTTACACATAATCTCGTGTACATGACTGAAAGTAATAGTAATAGTAATAAAGATGATAATTATAATATCGAGTATGCAGGGTAGGACACCCCGAGAGGCAGACTTTCAACCTGGGAGCCAGTAGACGTACTTCGTTCCCCGAGAAATGACATGAAATAAGACCTTACTATGAAGTAGCGATTAAATGGAATGGCGTGGGGAAACAGTGAGTGCCACAAGAAAACCCATCATATTTCCCACATGTGAAAATCCGAGACCAACCTAGCCGGGAATCGAACCCGGAACGCCATGGAGGGAGGTGAGTGGTCTGACCATTACACCGCAGTGACCCTCTACAATAACATCATCATCACCTGTTGATTGTCAATGACGTAATTTCATTCAGTCATGCACTTGTGTAGCTACGTATCGTTTGTTATGGCCACGGGACCCTATTTATGCTAACTTTGTAAGCTGTATTTTTAAATCCTGAAAATGAACAGATATCGCAAAACTGTTACATAGAAAGGTTGGAAATCGTTTGTACTATGTAACATATTTTTTTCAAAACATAAATTTTTACAATTTTGGTTGGTTATTAACTGTAAGATAATTTCATTCAGTCGTTAATAAGCCAAAATCATATAAACTCATGTTTAAAAAAAATACTATATAGTTCAAACAATTTCCATCATTTCTATATAACGGTTTTGCGATATCTGCTACCTTTCAGGATTTAAAAAAATTAAACTTGCAAAAACAGCATAACTAGGAACCCGTGGTTATCCGTCATTATGCGATAAGTTCATGATCAGGCCCCTGAAGAACAACACGGTGTGATCATGCGCGTAGGGCAGGTTGCATATGAAGGAGGCACGGACGCTGCAGATGGTAATGTTGAGTAAGGTATGATGCGCATCTGCGTCCTATGCAACGTGTCTTAGATGCTTGATCGTTTGCAGTCCGCATATTTGGACGGAAATAAATATACTTTCCTGAATTGTTTTTTTAATTACGTCCAATGTTTGGGCATCGAGTTACCGAACATCGTTTGCAATGTACATATCGTACATGTCGTTTGAAGCGGTGACACAGTTACCCAAAATAAGATTTTCAGTAACCAGTTTGTCTGCGGTATGTTCGCGAGTAGCTAAGCTTTTCGAAAGCTTCGCTTTTACATAAAGTATTTAATTATAAATGTAGTTATTTAGGAAATACATTTTCAATGCACTAAGTTATAGTTCAATTATAAAGTAGGCGATCATTTCAGATTTGCTGCTAAGTAATTATTGACGTATTATTCTCTGTACTGTTAAAAATAACTGCTACTAATATTTTAATATGTGGCAACGTATAATTTCTTAAAATCTTATTACAAAACTCAATAAAAATTAATAACTGTGCTTCAGTTGTATTCTTAGAGTACTTGAAAGAAAAAAAGGAATGAATTTTCTTGTTAAATAATTTCTGACGTGGCATCTGATTTTCAGTTTAAGTCGGTTTGTTATGATGGGTATTGTTCGGAAGATGACGTATTGATTGAAAGAAATGTTACGTGTCAAACCAGAGGAAAGTATTTCTAGAGTTGTACAGTTTGTATTGTTGTTTTCAAAGACCGACATAGAAAACAGTTGTATGTATAAAAAGTAGTTACGGTAGGCGAGAAAGTGTGAAGCAACTGCTGGAGTCAGTGTGACAGAAGCACGCGGCGAGAGAGGGAAAATCATTGGTGTGGTTTCCGTTGCGGTGACCACTGGTCGACAAGCAGGCAGGTAGCAGCAGGCAGGCTGAGAGTTGAAAGTGATGTTCCGCTGAACTGCCTGGGAAATCACCTGCTACGTCACCACCGAGTGTGTTACAAGATCTTGCATTCTCTACACTTCAGTCCTCTGGTTGGTCTTGCTCAATCTGACAGACTCCTGCTATCACTCTACATGACCAAGTACCTAGAAGAGCGAAAAGATGTATCTGGTCCAGTGAAGAGAAGCCAGTGTCACTAAGCATGCTGAATTTCTCTTAATTTCTTCCTGGTTCAAAATTTGTCAAGATTTATTTGGAAATATTACAATATGGACTCGCCAAATTACCTTACCTTCATTACGCACGTTGTTTTCGAAATATTAAGGCTTTAACATTTAAGAAGTTAATTATCCTTCACCACGTAGTAAAGTCTAAATGACTTCCAGTGTAAAATTAGTTCATTAATACGCACATAATTGTAAGATGTAATGTTTCTACTAATATACATTGTCGGTCATTCGTCACACCCTTAATTTATTACACAAAAATGAATAGTTTTAATTGGAGGTGATACAGCCTAACTGGGAGCTCTGGCGAGAACAAAATTAGGGATTTACATGTTCAGTTATATTAGATGGAATTCAGTCACCATTAAGGCGGACGTCTGGGGGAACATATTTTGCTCGTTCGAGATCTGGAAGTGCGGAAGTTGCAATGACGAGACAAGACGTGCATCACGCCTTCCCCCCCCCCCTAGCCACTAGTCGCAAGTCACTGAACTGGCGTGCAGACTTCTCGCCGCTATGAGGCATTCAGTGACGTAATATTCAATATAAGGGTATATTCTACATGGCTATAACTTTTAAAATATTCTGCGCCAATCTTTTAGTACCTAAAAAGACCACAAAAACACACTGTTTTGCTATTTTCGGCAGCGTAAAAATTAATTTCAGTGGTAAATGTAGGGTCTGAAATATGTATGTACGTGTGTTACGTGCTTTGAGGACTATGTATAAGTAGACATAACACGCACACTGAGCAGTTTACAAATAAACTTGTAACGACCCAGGCTCTGCACACCGCTCGTCGGCCTGGACAGGCAGTTACCTTAAAGATATAAATTACGGACAAAATCATTTCCTGAATTTAGAAGATATAAATATTGCTAAGGGAGTAAAAACAGGGGAGGGGGGAATTATGAGATTATGCTATGTGTTTTAGAGTTTTTTTAAACATAGAAATACGTATTTTCTCAGTTTTCCGGGTATTGAAAATAACAGTCCAAAATATTCTATAGTAATGTGGACTGCACGGCACCAAGATAAACAAAAAAGTAGCACGTGGCATAAATGTAGGTTCGACCGATACTGAGCCACATATAATATAATTCAACATGTATATCTCTGTCTAGGGCTCCGAGGTAGGCGTACCCGCTAGCTTTGAATATTCTTCCATCACCGCCATCAGTGCGTGACACTACTAAGATACGTTTCTTAAGCGTTATCAAATTACTACACATTCACTACATATGATAATTTTAAATTATCAACAATCGGGAGGAATAGAGAAATTTTTTTCTGAGGGTAAATACAGGCAGTAGTGATCGAGGAATCACAACTTTAGACAATGTACAAAGCTATGCTTTCTGCTTGAACAAAGCCTTACACATAATAAAAAAAAATATTTTAGCAACTAATATATCAATAGAGCAGTTCTTAACAACCGGAAGACAAGCTGCTATTTGTTTCTCTGATGTAACTTCGAGGATTCAACAATTTTATAAAAGTAAGTATATATAACTTTATAAACGGATACGTTTGGCGTAGCTAACCATGCACACGGGCCAATAAAAGTACGCTTAACATATATATGGTACCATCTAACTAAGCAACGTTTCCACGGTATAGTCTTGAAGGGATAGATGTCGATAATGAGATACGTGCATATTGTAGGGGTGAGGATGGGAGGTGGTTCAGTCCAGACTGGGGGAGTAGGGTTGGCATTAAAGTTGGCTTAATTCGCTATATTGGCCCTTGTCAAATTTGGCCCAGATCTGTTGTAGGTGGATGATGAGTTTTCATCCCGGAGGTTGGTTTTAACTGTTGAGTATAGATAAGTCCTCAACCCTCAAACCGAGAATCGACCCACTTTTTAAATTTTATTATTTTAATTTTTTCTATATAATTATATTTATAACTTTAATATTTTTTTTAGTTAAATTATTTTTTTAATTTTATAAATAAATATTTTCTTTTCTTTTTTTATATAAAAAAGTGTTTGATACAATGGCAAAACTGTTGCCTCGCCACTACACCATATAACACTCCCCCCACCCTTTTTTTAAGTTCGCAATTTCAAGTGACTCCAAGTAATCTTTTGTACTTTGTTTGTTGTAGTTTTGTAATTGTACGGCAACTTTTTGTAATCAGTCAAGACGAACATAAACACCTAGTCCTGAACCCGAGGAAGAGACGTTAAATGTCTCCTTCCCCGGTCAGGAATCGAACTCGGGACCCTTGGTCCAACGGCCAGGAACTCTAACCACAGAGCTAAGCGGTAGGATAGATCTGTTGTAAGGTATAGAAATGTTTTTCATACTATGTAAACTTACCAATGTTGACACACCTCATATACATATTTGTGTGCATGTATACATATAATCGTGTATAAACATATTTTTAAATTTTGACTTTAAAACTTTTCGTAAACACAAAATTTACAAATAAATTTTTGCCATGGATCAGTGCACAAATACAGCTATATACAATACCTTAAAACGACTAAGCTGTTGGTTTAAACCTCGAATAAGTCATTGAATATGTGTGTGTGTTTAAATAATAAGTTAATTTAAAATGCGAATTTATTGGTTTGTGGAAATACGCAATCACTCATGTTTTGCTGATAAAAACTTGCGTTGAGTGACAAAATACAAAAAGAACAAAAACAGAAATAAAACACAAAAAAAAAAAACAAAAAAAAAAATCAATCCCAGAGGAATTCCGTCAGTTTTTTATTTATTTATTTCCTTAGACAGCAAATAATTCTAAATGTAGAATTCAGTCGAATATCGACACAACACTGAGACAAAAAAGACAGACACAAATAGAACCAGATTACCAAAATGAAAAAAGATAGAAGTAAACAAAAACAGTGAACAGTGGACAACAAACAAAATACAGGAAACAACACGATACAAGTTGAAAACAACGAAAAAATTCCTGAAGACGGGAATTAATCGCAATTCACGAAACGTTTCATTTTTTTCTTTTTTTTTTAACGTGTGTTGTCTCTTGTCACATATGTGGCAGGATAGACACACGTAAGAACGTATGGATGTATTGATAGATATCAGTCATGTTATACAACAGACAAGCATATCTTGTGTGTGCAAGAAAATAACACGTGTTCATACTATGAATAATATAAAATAGCCTGTATGTGTACAAATTTTAAAGTATAAGGGCTTTCGTTCGGCATATTTGCATGTGACAAGTAGGATAAAAATTGCCGTGTAGGGGAAAATATTTTAATTGTGGATTACATTTCACACTGGAGTTAATCGTTAAATATACGTAGTTGATAATTGGTGTAATTTCTCGACTGGATGCATGTAGTTGGGTTCGTTGCCAACCATAGTTAATTGCATGTTATGGTGTTGAGGTGGTTGGCCAATGAGAACAAGGTCATCGGAAGCCACTGAAATAAGAAAGGAACGCATGAAGTAAGAAAGGAATCGTATTTGGTGCAGAAAGAAATAATGAATGAGATGCTAGTGATATCTTGGCTGGCATTAAATACTGTTGTACTTTCACGCAGATGTGCACGCCACAAGTATTTGCATTTTAATTTACATATCTCCGGCGAGGGTTGTTACGTGGAAAAACTTTGCATAACCCAGTGTAACTAGAACTGGACATATAACAAGTTCTGCTCGATAGTAAATTTAACTGTTGATTCTGTAGTTGTGGTTAATATTACTGTGAGATAAATATACGCAAATTTTGTAGTAAGTATTACGAATATGTTGCACATAATTTCTATGCTGCCAAAAACATGTCCGTCTCAGAGTACTGGTTTTTGTACTGTCACAAATAAGAAAAGGGGGAACATTTTGATCAGTATTTATATGGAATTTAAATATAGGCTAACCACAGCAAAATGATAAATTAGTGAGACTCAGCTTATATGAACAGTTAATAAAACCAATTTTATCCTTGTGTGCCTGTTTGTGTAGTTGTTGTCTTGCGACTTATAATAAACAACGTATAAGCCTATACAGTTATTACTATTGCAAGTAAACGTTTGGTACCACACAGACAAAATATATTATCCGTGTAAAGAAGGTTTGGATAATTGATCAGACTGCCCTAGATATATTTATAATTACATTACCGTAATTTTTAAACAAATCTTAAAGCGTAAATTCGCAGTTGAAAATTGACATTGAAAACTAACCTTTGTTACAATAACCAAAGCTAAGGAGAAACAAATAATGAATTTACAAGCGCTTAAGAAGATCTGCAAAGAGTGAGAAAATAGTTTTGGATACATTTCACATTCAGTATATAATTAGGCTGGTCAAGCCTTATTTGGTATAGAATTTTCCACCATTTCATGTTTTGCCTATTAAATGACATTGTATCACGAGGCCTCGATAAAATAAGAATAGTATGAGGAAGGTACAAGAGGGCCAGTGTATCGCACCCTACGATGGAGAAGTGCGGGAATGAGAGAGGCGGGGGAAACGGGAGATCCCCGAGAAAACCCGCCGGTCAGCGACATCGTCCAGCACGATTCCCACATGCGAAAATCCGGATACCGACCCCTTCAGGGATCAAATCCGGATCGCCTTGGTGCGAGGCGAGTGGTCTGACCACTCAGCCGTCGACGAGGCACCAATGAACAAAAAAGGTCGTCATGTCGCAACACTCTCTAGTAAACCTATATCGAGAAAATAGACTTATAAAGAGTAGGCAATCCACGACACATATGAGGCTTGAGCAATCCCGTTATCTACTGAAGGGGAAAGGTATTCGAAACCATTTTTCACAGATTGCAGTTTTTATTTATTACTACACCGCTCTTGGAAATTCATTATTTATTCTCCTTTGTTTACTTAAAAAAAGTTTGTTTACAATTTTAATCTTTATTCGCAATATTCTCCCGTAAGATTTGCGCCAACCATAAACTAGCATTATAGTATAACTTAACCTCATTTTTTACAAGGAATCATCGCACAAATTTTGAAACATACTTACAAAAACACCACGTATAAGTGTTATTCAAACGTCGGAACAGTAGACCCACTCATCTAGACCCCGATACGTCATTCGCGACGTCTGTTACAACTGCCGTGATATTTTTCTTACAGTTCGCGAATTTCTTATGAGAAGACAAATTTGACATAGCTCACATTGTAAGAAGAGTTTTTTTTATCAATGAAATTTAAAGCTGAGCTTACGGGAGTACTAAAAGAAAACCGTGATGTGGTTATAGTCAGACGGATGATGTCAAGCGGAGATGAGGACTTTAAGCGACAAAGAATTTGCTATCGAGCTATCGATCTTGATCTACTTCCCATAGTGTAATAATTTCTACCATAAAAACGTTTAGCCCACTTTCTTCTTTCTTTAGTGGTAACCCTTCGTGGACGCAAGGCTGTATATATATATATATATATATATATATATATATATATATATATATATATATATATATATCCACATCGCACTATGCAACAAAGTCTTACGGAATTCTTATTCTATTCGCCCTTTCTGTGGGAAAGATAATATTTATTAGAATATATTTCTGCTGAATTTCTGGCTAGGACATATCTGTGAAACTCAGAAATGGCCTGACTTCGAGAATCATCTCGTGCGCGTAATAAGGTGTAAGACATTAGAGAAGCTTGCCACTTTTGTGTATCTTGCCGGTTAAATTGTACCTCGCCCACTCTTTGGATCCAAATTACAAGTTTCTGTAAAATAAATTGTAGCTAAGGCTATGAAGTCTCTGTGACCACAAGCACCGTATGTTAAATGTAACACTTACTTTCAAAATATACAATTTAACTGTACGATTATGTTTTTATAGTCAGTCATCTGATTTCCATGCTCTGCAAACGTTTTGCTTGCATAACTTTCGGTATTTTCAGTTTAACAATAAAAATCAGCTTGGTAAAGTTTTCCAAAATATAAACAGGCACTGTCGTGATACTGCCCCTGAAAAGTATTTTAGATTGCTTCGAAATATCCTGAATCTTGGATGCTGCGGCGTAGCCAGGATTTGTGTAAGAGGGGGGTTTAACCTGAGAATAATATAATGAACACCGACCACTCCTTTACAGCAAGTGATCCGGGGGTCATCTCCCGGAAAAATTTGAATTTCAAGGTGCATAATAGTACTGTAAAAATTGTTTATGGGTAATGGGTGGTGTAGCCCCCCTCCCTCCCTTCCACACACACACTTGGCTACACCCCTGCTTGGATGGCGATGTTAGCTCCTGTTACTAAATGTTACCTTTCTGAAATAGCTAATCACGCGTTGCTTGCTGAAACTGTAGATAATTAGACAAAACAGAACAGTAAGATTTACAAGTCATATCATCTCCACTATACATTGGCTCAATTACTGTGTTTCGTGAATAGCTCAGTATTAAAGTATTTTACACACGATCATGAGATAAGGTTTGACGTTGGCCATTGGAATGTTCTTAGTAAACATCCCTACATCCGAATCACTTCAGTAATAAAACTGTAAATTTTGACAAAACTATGGATTAAGGTTACTGCCTGAGTCATATCCATATATTGCTTCCTTTGATGTCCGCTTTAACTGTTGAATCCAGAGCGAAACTGCTTACTTCCGACTGTCGTAGTGAATCTGCGGTCACAGAGCCAAGAACATATGAGCCGCAGACAAAAGAAAACTGGCCATTTTGGTTATCTTCATGTCTCGTACATAAGAATACAGTGGAGCCTGGACCGCGGAAGCGTTAAACTCAGCTGACATTGTGTGGGTGAGATTTTATCATGTACAAAGGAAGCTAAAATGTGGTCGTAGTTTTCCGCATGAGGTGCGTTTGAGATAGGGCCTGTGCCAACTGGAACTTTCCGTCATACTTGGAGGCCAGCCTGTCGTTAGTGAGCAGATTCCAGTAACACCGTACTGTAAGAAGTTGTCTACTGGTCTATTTATTACAGTTATGATTGTTGTACGACCATTTCTAATACTGAACTGCTTAAGTTCCACCTAATAAACAATCTCTTATGTGTTAGAAATAACGTGCTCTTTTACTATGAGTTACACTCAAAATAACAATTAGCCAGTTATGTTGTTACTACAATTTACTTTTAAGTCTTGTAGACGGTACCGACAAATACCCTACATACTAATTTCAGGTAGCTCTAGGTTAATAAGAGCAATACTTTGATTATTGACGTTTTAATTAATGAGATTCATTTTCTGTTTATCAAGTATTTTCTACTTTTTATGCATGTAACGTAATTTTCTTTTTTATCATGTTCATTCGTGACAACCAAAACAGAAAGTTATTCCTTCGCATTATAAAGTTGGTAGCACAAATCCGAAATAAATTCAATGTAGTACGCTTTTATATATTGGATTGGTGTGATGACATCAGGCGTTAATCATTGTAATTACATGGTGTCGGGTATTTGTTTACAATGTGTGTAGTATCGGCAACCAAATATGGCTGGCCTAATATTTTGTAAACTGTGGATTCAACAACAACGCCGTTTTCCCACTGTGTTCTGTAGAGGTCTTCTTTTTGCGAATCTGACCTGAACTTATATTTGACAACGACGCACGCATAAAAGTCTTACGGGGATTCGAACCCGGTAGCTTCAGGACTGAGGTACCACAGTGGACCTTAAACCACGTATGGTTGTCTTTGGACGCCGCCTATCACAATCTTCAAATGCATTATAATGGGCGGGGAAATACTTTTTCAACGAAACTACTCCATCAGCGCCCACTGTGTCAATATACGAAAAGAAAACACCTCGTACAAGCGCGGAGTGTCATTGTTAAGTTACCATGCTAATTAAAAACACTTTCGAAGAAATCCAACATGGCTAAAAATAACTTCCTCAGACCGACGCACTTCAAAATGTACTAACGGGATGTTTTACGAAAATCAGAATAGTGAATTGAACTTTTCTACAGACTTCTCGTCAATAAACTTACATGGTCGCCGCTTAAAGTCCCATAGTAGATAGTTCAGCGCTTGGCTCGTGGCGATGCGGCATTTGATACGCGCTTCAAAGTTGCCCTTATAACTTCGTCGCTTTTGAACTTCTAACGCGCAAAACCGGCCAAGGCAGGTGGCGCCCTTAATCAGAAGAATATCGTTAGTTATGGCTTTAGAATTTCTCTACATTCATCAAGTACTTACGAAAAATAAATGGAGAACATTACAAAGACCTGTCGAGTCACTGTCTCGAAGATACAATGAAACAACAATGCTTTTCGTCGATGTTAGGCTACTGGCACGACACGACGCTCACTTCTCAATCTACGGATTTCCTTTTGGGCGGGTAAAATAGTGGGGAGGAGGGAGGAATGCGGCTGACAGTGCCTTATGGTAGTTGTTTGTACTCACCACGTCGCGAGGCGAGCGGATTTGCTCGTGCTATTTAACTGAAGAATTACCGCGACCCACTTGCCTGTAATAACAGATGAAAGACACTGCATCGTACCTACCTTGGGTAAGATTTCAACATGTTCTACGCGCCGCCTCCTCAGGCATTGTCTGACACACCGGACCATTTCTTTCCAGCCGCGAGGCTTGTATCTCATCTTTGTCGATCTTACCATGCTTCGCTCCACTTCTGCCCCCCTCCATGTGCTATCACGAGAGATACAGCGTGGAGAACCTCCATAAGGTCGTTATAATTGTTACTCAGGAGCCGGAGTAAGGTAAGTTTGCTCAGTCGATCACGAGGGTGGTGATGAACGCCTGCAATGCTGTTCAGGGTTTTAAGATGGCGGGATAAAAAATAAATATTTATTTCATACACGTTAAATACTATTAGTTATTAAATATATCCTATTAGTGCTCTTGAATTGGAAAATCTCACGGTGTGTGACATCACTGTCGTATCTAGCAGAAACCAAGTTTTGGAGTGCGACCTCGTGTAAAAATACTGAATAGTCGTAGGAGAGAGTAAAAATACTTATGTCTTCAGCGCTGGTGAGGGGTGATATGATGTGAGATGAAGCAGAGCTCGAATGTTCGGGCGGGGGGAACGGAAAATCCCCGAGAGGACCCGCCGACCAGCGACATAGTCCGGAACAATTCCCACATACGAAAATCCGGGGACCGACCCCGCCGGGAATCGAACGCGGATCGCCATGGTGGGAGGAGAGTGATCTAGCTACTGCGCCAACCGCGTCCCCAGTAGTCGCAGGAAAACCAGTATTTTTAAGTTGTAAATTTTTTTTATTTGGAGGTTAGGTCCCTACTTTCAAGCCTACTTCTCCCTGCGACATATCGTACAGTATGTCGGGCAGAACGAGCGCCTCGCTAGGGCGCGAACTAGCCGAGTGATAACTATCACGTTGTAATAATGGACGGACTACATAGCCGCACTTGTTGGTGGCTGGACGTGTAGGTCAGTGTGTCGGCGCTCGCAGGTCCGCACCTGCCGTGGACGTGTGTCGTGGCCATCTAGCTCCTCGATATAATGTCTAGCCGCTGAGACTGTGCAACCTACTCGGCAATCTGCGCCGCAGACGCGAACAGTTGCAGAGCCACCCAACTCTTGAGCAACCCGAGCATTTCCGATGATTGCCGAATTACCTGCACAGTCTCAACGGCTAGACCTACCTGCATCACGATCTTCAGGCGTCTCTCGCCTCAGAGCTATGACGGCGTCGTGGGTGGACCCTTCTTAACAACACCTCCGCACCTATGCTCTGTTTTGCACAACTTCACTACAAGTCGACAGTTTTGAGGGTAACTACTTTTCAAGTGTTGTAGATGTTTGCTTCATGTCAGTCGACATTGTCGGTTCTAAGTGACTATCAGGGGCCGCGGCAGACGAGTGGCCAGACCACTCGCCTCCCCCCTTGCCCCAAGGCGATGTAGGTTCGATCCCCGGCGGGTTGGTCCCGGATTATTGGCATGTGGGAAACGTGGCGGAAGATGCTGTTGGCTGGCGGGCTTTCTTGGGGCACTTCAGTTTCCTCCGCGCTTATATTACGTCGCTTCATTAATCTCTGGTCATGCAAGTTGGCCGTCGGCAATGGGCCACCGCCCCACTCAGAAATCAGATTCTTGGTATAAATGGTGCATGGACAGTCCTTTATTGGCGTGCACGGTCCATTGGGCCTGATCGCGATGAAAAAAAAAATAACTCCGAGATTTTATTCATTCCACAGTATGTACCGTAATTTTTTTTATCTTGCAGTGTAACAAACATTAAATAATGTTAACAGTAATTGCTAAAGTAGCTCTCAGTTTACTGAAGTCATACGGAATTATATCCGTCGGTAACAATTTATGCTCGGGACTACCTGCCAAATGCATTCTGGCCCTCCTCCCTGTAATCATATTGAAATTGAAAACTAAGGTTTTTTTTTAGTCTGTTTTCGAAGTACAATGATGTTGTCTACTTTCCACTTGATCCAGCGCCAATTGTTACGGAAGTAATAAAGGCACTGACATCCTTGAGATTTTGTGGGGGTTGTGAAGGGAAAGAAACGGTGTTGTTACCACAGCCGCTAGGGCGCCCGGAATTACCCACGTGGGAATCTAGCCGGGCGATGCCGTTGGTAGGCGAGTTTTCTCGGGGATCTCCCTCTTCTCCCATCCCTTCATTCCTGCCGTGCTCTATACTCACCTCATATCCCTCACCAGTGCTGATAACCTCGCGGTTAAGAGTATGTGGTATATAAATAAAAGCTAAAAAATCCAATTGAAATCTACACGTTTTTGAAAGTCGATGCGGGAAAGTTAAAAGCAAAAATTCTAGATAGTATTTGCCAACTTTATGAGCAAAAATTTACCCAGGATGATGAATTTATAAAGGAGCGTACCTAGTTAATAAATTGGCACAATTTCAGGAAGATTTATTTATTCTAATTTCTCAATGAATATCGTACCTACGACGGTACAACTTTTTTGAACAAAGCCAAAAACTGTATCTCTGTTTTATAGTCGAAGTTTTGATACTGGAATATTAGTACGATTATAAAAGAAATGTGCTTTCAGCGAAACATTGTAATACAGCGACATTTATTTGTAATATATATCCTTCTGTTGACCATATAAATAAACTATAGTAACCTAGATGCATACTTGTGAATACATTTATGTATTAAAACTCTTAAGTGACTTTTTTGTAAGGAAAACGGCTAAAAGCGAAGCGTATTTTCGTATTTTCTATCCCTTATTCTCTTCTACGCTCGTAGATACTCCTTTCTGGTAAATGTCACCCCTTGGTTTTCGCCTCTCTGCGTGCCTTCTCAAAGAAGAATACGCCCAGTTGTCGCTCAAAGTGTACGTCCGTCGGCCGATGCTCAGGTCTCATTTGTGTTGTGTAAGGAATCTCCTTACGGGTGTTCAAGTGCGATAAAATCATAATTTTATATTTTTATGAAATAGTGTTAGTTTTATAGACGAAACTTGTGAGTACAATTTCCTCTTACAAAACAATTTTAGTTCTCATAGTTTTCTCATACCAGAGCATTAAAGTAAAATTTTGCATGTTCTGCTGCCATGCAAATAGTGAAAACCAGTTGACTGACGCAAGTGAAATAATTCACTGTGAAGTAATATGACATGGGGTACGTAGTAAAACATTTAAATAGTATCCCATGAACTGTTTTTATATTTTAAAAAAAAATTAGAACTTACAATTTTTTTCTGTACTTCTGCGATCTTTTTAAAACAATACAAATATTACGCTGCGGGTTTTGAAATGTTTCATTGCAGAGCTCCTGGGATGTTAATTTACAGTGAATTATTTCATTTAAGTAGATCAATTAGTTTTCATTATTTGTATGTTAGCGTAACAAGCAAATTTTGACTTTGACATCCCGTTATTGGAAAACTATTAGAACTAAAATTGTTTTGTAAGAGTAAACTGTACTCACAAATATCGTCTACGAAACTAACACTATTTCGTTAATGTATAAAATAATGATTTCATCGCACTCGAACACCCTTAAGCGGCCTCTCTTCTCTACCTGCGATTCAAACGCGTTGCAGCGAGTTACGGAAATTCTTTTTTTGACGAAAGTATTTAACGCAAATGAAATCTGTATATCTATGAAAAGAACACAAACTTCAAACTATATCGCTATAGTTTTTAAAATTCGACACGTTCATTAGAAGTATTATTTTCGGGCCCCTAAAAATGGCCAAAAAAGAGTTTTCCAGACTGCCGTATATGGAAAAATAACAACTGGATTCGACAAAACACAACAATAGAAACAAGCGTTATACTTTATCTATGCTGCCCACAAATAAAATATTCTGATGACCGCTTATAATCCCTTAGGAATATGAAAAATAGTGAAACAATGCACGCCAGCTGAATAAGTTGCGTAGAGAGGCGATAATGCACTATACACGTCGGTTATAGGGAGGTTCCTTAAGCGTGATCTGTTGCGATGCAATTAAATGTACGTGATTTTGGCGTCAGAAATTGTTCTTCGGAAATACGTTACTTGAAAAAAAAATTGCTCAGAAAGTTGCCAGAAACTATTACATAGGGTTTTTTTTTCTTTTTCAATCTTTGACAGACCTACAATTTTAAACTGATGCTTTTAGCGTTGGATTATGTAACATGTCCGCTTATGGGAGTTCAGACAATGTTTGGGCTGGCAGGCAGGAAGTAAGGATTAAGAGGGCGTGATGCATAACGTAGCCATCTTGGATTAAATTTGTTGTAATAACTCGTGTCCGATTTATTTGTGTGTATTTGGTCATACATGGTGTATACTACGACTTGACGGACAGTTTGAATTGATATTTACTGTAATTCAGTTTTCTCAGTCCCCAAACTGAATCAATGATACGATTCAATTAATGTTATATTACTGTCCACCATGTAATATTCTACGCCGTATCATGATAAAAAATGTAAAAATGATCTGTAAACAAAAATTTAAGCGGAAATTTTTGTAAATAAAGAATTGAAATTTTCGGGAATTTGAAATTAGGAATTAAAAAAATACTCAAATAAAATAAAACACTTGTTATCGTTGGTAAGCAAGTGATGAGTTAGTGTGGCGAACTATTTATGAAGCCTTAATTTTATATCTTCGATTCAGGTGCAAGAGATTATGCTGAAGTAATGAGTAAATCTATGGTTGTTCTTTTTTCTATGTTAAGTTGCACTTTCCTGCAGACTTTTGCAGTGTTTATTTATATATCACGACCTCTTAAGTGAAAATCTCAATGGGAAGACAGATGCTATTTGAGCGCCTCGTACTTCGAGGCGATGATGCCCATAGTGAGACAAGTGTAAGCCATATAGCCCACTAGCTTCCAGATCCCTGTCTCGCTCCTTGTAGTCCAATAGCTCGCTAATTAGATCTGCAACTATATGATGTTATCACACGTGTCGAATGAGTGAGCCAGAGATTTTGGTCAGCGCTTAACATCGAGGTCTTTAGCGCTGGTGAGGTGTGACGTGAAGTGAGTATGGAGTAGTGCCGGAATTAAGGGGCGGGGGAAACGGGAGATCCCCGAGAAAACCCGCCGACCAACGGCATCGTCCGGCACGATTCCCACACGCAAAAATCTGGGAACCGACCCCGTCGGGAATCGAACCCGGATCGCCTTGGTGGGAGGCGAATGGTCTGACCATTCGGCCACCGCGACCCCTGCAAGTGTCGAAAGGCAAAGATTTGAACTATAGATTCCAATATATGCTTTCCTCCTTTACCTTTAGCAGACTGAAGTGCCGAAGCCCTGAAAATATCCCTGTTAGCCATGTTCACTGTTATTATCTCTTTATGACATTCGATGAGAATAAAGTAAAACGTGGTGTCTATAAATAATAGCTTTTTACCTTTCGTGGAAAAAAACCGAATTCCCAGAACAGTTTGTTACTAATTTACACGCAAACACTAATTTTACAGAAAAATTGTTGCTAGCGTCGTTAAGAGACGCGACCAGTTGTTCAGACAGGCAGAACGTGGGTAAGGAATCTGCCATAGCCTGGCTTAAGAGTGCGTGGTAGATAAATAAACGCTGAAAACGTAACATGATTTCTACGCTTTTTTTGAAGCTAATATGGATAAATACTCAATGACAATCCTAGATAACGGTATTTGCCAACTTTATGAGTAAATATTTATCCAGAATTACTAATCGTTACGCGTGATCTCTTGCGCCGCATTTAAATGCACGAGGTTCCGGTGTCAGAGATTGTGCCTCAGAAGTTCGTTAAACTGGAAACCATTTTCTTTATAACGTTGGCTAAAACTATTGTCTAGGATTGTTATTGTTTAATTTTCGCAAATTGTCGTCAAGAATCGTACAGTTATAGATGAATGCTTTTAGCGTTGAATTATGTATCACGCCCTCTTAAGGAGCCACTCCAGCAATCGCGTAGAAGTGTTTCGGGAAACCATGGAAAATGGAATATTAGAATGGCCGGAACGGGCATCTTACATTCTTTCGAATTTAACTGTATTTTTTTTTAACCACAGCGCTTAATCGCTTGCTTTGGTAGCTATTTTTTGTAACTATTACAACTTTATAGTCAGTAAACATTGCGAGGTTGTCGGAGAACATAAAGTTACATAGAAATCACTGTCTCTTGGTTTGTCTATGGCTGGAATAAGGAAAATACAAAAACAACCTTTGTGGTTTTACAAATATTTTTTGAAAATTCTTTTCAAAGTTTTTTTTCTCGATAAGGTACAAAATAACGTTTAAGGTGTATTAAAATAGGTAACTATGTAAAAACGTCCGCATAAAAAGTAGAAACTAAAATATGATATTCACTAATTCTCTTTAAGAAACCATAAATATTACGTGACGTTTCAACCACTTGGTTCAGGGTAAATATTGTTACCTTTCTGACTCTGATAACTTATCGCATGTCATTCTAGGGTGCCACCTGCCACGCCTTTCAAAAACGTTGCAATGTGTTGGGAAATACGTTTTTTTTACGAAACTATTCCACGTACACCCACTGCGCCAACGTAAGAAAAAGAAAACCCACTTCAGAATGTCACTGTTATCACGTAGATTAGGAAAATTGTTTCGAAGTCCTTCATCATTGCAATGGGGTAAAAAAGACTTTTCAGAGTGTCGTAACTCACATTCCACTAACAGTTAGGCATATTACTGTATTGAACTTTGGTACAGACTTTCTAGTAATAAATTGTATGGTCACTGCGATGCGGCATTCAGTGCACTCTTCAAGGTCATTCTTCTTTTCATCGTGAAAACAGCCCCATACAGACGCGGTAGTTAAAATATCATATAGGGGCTCGACTTGCTAAACGACGAATACAGTACTGAAGTGAAGTGAAGAGATTTTGGTCAGCATGTAACATCTAGGTCTTAGCGCTGGTGAGAGGGACATGATGTGAGGTGAGTAGTATTAAAATTATCATTGCCGCACCAGGCCACAACAGTGTCTGCCAACGGGAGACGTCAAACGAGCTTACAGTGGTTTGAATTCTAGTCTGCTGGCAGAAAATAACGCGAATTTTGCACACCCCTTGCTATCACAAAAAAATAATAAACACACACTGTTTTTCCCAGTATGTATTGGTTGAAATGTAAATGGCGGAAAAGCTCGCTGGTACAGGTAGCCAGACCTGAACCAAGAACAATGAGTACAGAAACTGCCCCTCTGTTGCCAATAGTAGGGACGTACAACCACCCATGAAAGTTATGTTGATGAAAATGTGAAGTGACGATACATCAGCATTTACTACGAATGGAACATTGATCTTCCGGATTCAGTCAGATGCATCATGATACGCATGCAGGGTTGTGCATTGCTAGTGGATAGTAACACCCGGAATAATGTTACCATGTGATTGCTAATTGGGTTGCCTACCTGTTGACATGAAGCTCCAATTTCGATTGCATACGTGTCACTACAGGTGAACAGATACAGAAATACAAACATAATTATGGGGGCGACTCCATGTTTTCAACGTATGGGATAGGATCGTGTTCACACTTTTCTCCTTGCATACATATCATCAAGCATCTACTTTTTAATTCAATGTCAAAAGATAAAAAGTTCCATTCGTAATACACGTTGGTATATTGTCACTTTGCATGTCCGCCAACACAATCTTCACGGTGGTTGTACACCCCTACTAATGATAACAGAGGGGTGTTTGCTATACTCCTTGTTCTTGATTTAGGTCTGGATACCTGTATCCGTGAGCTTTTCCGCTACTTACATTCCATCGTGCATAATAGTAATTAGGCCTAATGTAGTCAAAATGTAGATAACAGTATATTATTTCTAACTGAGGCTTCAATGCAATAGCAACACAGTTTACACAGCTACACCTTGCACCAGTTATATTTTGATGTAGGAAGTTTTTTCGAGTGTATCACGTCCTCGGGAGAGATGCACGACACGGCAGTTCGCTCCAAAAATAGTGCGTCCACTCGAGACAGTTGGCGACCTTGGCTGGAGTGACCTAGTTTTCACGCTATCAGGTTAACGTTCCATTAAAAAGCCTGTCCTGTCCGAGATCTATCTACTCCTCTCGCCGAGATCATGAACGAGATGGGGCAGGGTCGGGAGATCTCTTTTGTCGGAAGGGGGCGGGGCCTTGGCGCTAATGGTGGTCGGCACGGGTGTAATGGATGGTTGAAGGGGTTATCTCGAGGTGGCTCCTGTTCCCCGCTATACAATACTGCTGCACTTCTTTCCGTAGGCAGGTGCTAGCTACCAACTGAACCGTTTTTGTGGACATCCGCCATTGCGAGCGCATGTTGCCGTGCTGTAGAAAATTCAGTTAATAAAACAAAAATAAAAAAAGCCAGTATTAGCTGTTGTCAACAAACATATAATAAAGGACCTATACATACAATTCCAGAAAAGATTATAGTCGTACACAGAAAGACAACCACCAAAATAGATATAAAATAAAACAACAAAACAAGGTGTATGAAAACAAAAATTGATGAAGACAACGATGACAACATAAATGTCCAGAGACATAAATGGATGCGAACACGGACTACACAATAAAGAAAACATAGACGAAAAATAGCAGGTCTCCTTCGACGACAACAGATTATAGGTTTCCTTCTCCAGGCTTATGTACAGACTGAGGAACTACAGCAGACTGACTACCTCAAGGTGACATCTCCTTGTATGCATCCCTGTTTTTTTTCTTCCACGCGAGGTGGCGTCGTGCTAGAACCAATGGGTAAAAGTGAAACACCGGACTTGAAATCGGTTGAACCCGGGTTCGATTCCCAGTACGGCCGTCTTGACGTCGGCATTCCACGACTTTCCAAAGTCACGCAAGTCAAATGCTGTGATGGTTACCTAATATAGGCAATATCTGGTTCGCGTTATATAGCGTCAATGGTTGTGTATCTTATGACATCAAATAGTGCACGGCAATATTTAACTTGCAGAATTTTCCCCGCTGCAAGCATTTCTGAAGGCTCAACATTTTTGACATTTCGTGATATAAATGTTAGTATACTAAAGCTTTTTATATTGTTGGATAAATAAATTACTTCCATAATATCTGACGTTTGTTGAGGGATAAGAAATAACATGATCTTTCTTTGATTAACATTTAGAGCATGAAATGTCAACAATATCTATATGCCTTCTGAAAACCTTAAAGTGAGAAAAAGGGCGCTGGCTTTCCTAGAACCTTGGCGAGAATAATGATAGGGAATCAATGCCACCACTGACCTTTTGGTTCATCTCAGTGCAGGCCACATTGCTACAAGGCCTTTTCACCTGTTTTTTCAATGTCCTGGAACCTATGAACAAACAAGTATTTTCATGTTAAAAAAAAAAAACACTAGAAAACATCTACTCACTTCTACACCCCACCCCATTTTCATTCCTGTAGCAATATTTTCCTCTTCTTTATACAAAAAAAGCCCGAAAGCGATATTGTGAAAGCTTACTGAGCCACACCCAATGTAATTTAACGTTATCCTCGATTCCGCTAGAGCTGCGAGGTAGGCAGCGTACATGTCCTTTACATATCCCGTGTAAGGAAAAATGTAACCCACTGACTGCAACAGACAGTTGTTTCTGTCTAGTTCTCAACTAATCAGGCATTTTTCAAGTTAGTATAAAATCTTGACCAGTGATTGCACACAAATTAGCCTAAAAACGTCGAGTCACATTTAAGGTAAAATTGACAGCGAATCATTAGAAGTAGTTCTTTGTCTTGTTTAAAGACAAACGTTTAAGCGGATAGTTTGAATTGCATATACACGTTTACAATTTATATATACCATTTATAATAACTAGGCAGTAAGATTTG
The DNA here is from genome assembly GCA_003012365.1 of Medauroidea extradentata. Lineage (NCBI taxonomy): Eukaryota > Metazoa > Arthropoda > Insecta > Phasmatodea > Phasmatidae > Medauroidea > Medauroidea extradentata. The sequence continues at coordinate 34,627 of PNEQ01102069.1, read as the reverse complement.
TTGTAGTCCTTGCAAAATGTATATTAAGTGAGCTTTACTTCTCGTCGACAGCGAGATAATTAGAGACGGGGACATAACGTGACACGATGACAGAAACCGGGAGATGAATCTACCATGGCCTATGGTATTGAACTATCCCAACTTTCGTCTGAAAAGATTTCGAGAAACAATGGAAAACTGAAATCAGGATGGCCGGAACTGGGAATCGAACTCGGGTTCTCCAGAATACGGGTCCAACTTGTTATCATTGCGCCACGTTGCTCGATAATCCTTTTAAATACTGCATGAAAAGCTCGGGCGTATTAACCACGGAACAGGTTTTAGTTCCGTGCGATATAAATTTACCGAATACTGACAACCAACGTATTCGTGTTATTAATAAGTTAAGATATTTTGTTGCAGCCTTACAATTTCAATCGTTCTTACTGAGGTACATCGTAGTATACAAGATTAAGATTTGTATCGCTTCACAAAAAGTATGTTTCACTTATAAATATGAATAGAACTACGTACAACTCGTTTTTAAACATTTCGTATATAGTTATAATTATTTTCAGTTTCTTCATAATTTAACATGACTACAATGTGTTAATTAATAAAAAGAAGGTATAGTTTAATTCGTAAGTCGGTGTTAAGTATCATGTCACAATCGTAATTATTTGATTATTCAGTAAATCGTGATAAAATTTCCCATTGATTCGTAGAAAAACTCTTAAGGTTAGCCTCGGCGGCCGCGGTGGTGTAGTGATCAACTGCCCACCTCCTGCTACAGTGATCGGGGTTCAATTCCCGGTGGAAACCTGTATTCGCACATGTGAAACATTGCGGTCATTGAAGGTGGTCATCCTCTAATTCCGTCACTTCTTCATCCTCACCTTACACGCACCAAGACCTCGCTACCAAGAGCTGCCTCAAATCTCTCCACTTCTTAATTGCAGCCTCAATCTTCACAGTTAACTCGCAACAGTAACAGTGAGACCCTGATTGGGCCGTTTCCGGTGGTTTTATATTACCCTGCGAGTAATTTCGGAAGGAGTGGCAGCAATTTCACGGAGTATCTCCTTCAGATCTCGCAGTGAGAAGGAACAGCACTGTTATACATGGAGTATAAGGTAGATGGACAACTACCGGGAGACAGTTCCGGCATCGTATCTCAAGTGGAGGATGTAATATCTGAAGGCGGTTGATGTAAACCAGCACTGTGGACATCAAGTCTTCTCTTGTATCATGCTTAGTTTAGGTTTGTCAGCTTCCCTTACTTAAGTAGTATGCCCCAGTCTGCATACATAGTTTTTATTACTTTCACTGAAATGTTAACATTGACAAGTTTCGAAACTATACAAACACAAATCGAAGATAGCTGAAGGGGGAAAAATTAATTAAGGCCCAGTGCTTCGTTAGTGCTCACTTTACCATGAGGAGTAGAAAATGATGTGTGTATATATATATATGCGTGTGTATGTGTATATATTTATATATACCGGTACTTACATGTGTGTGCGTGCTTTTCTGTTCTGTAGTGTGTTATATTTCTCGGAATTCATAATGTGATTATTTAAGTGTTTCAATACACTACGCGTGTACGTATATTTGTAACTTGTTCGGTACCTTGTTTGTTCATTGAGCAAGGAAATATAAACTGTTCCTTCTGTTATTGTTCTTTATTATAGTTGATGATTTCATCAGGCATTAATCGACCTCACAGTGAAGCTTCTTTATTGTAAAACCTCAGAGATCGCTCGCAAACCTAGTGCAGTATGTATGGGTCGCGCAGTTTCTTACATGCTGGCTAGAATTCACTTTAAAGTTCACCATATTTCTTACCACCAGCGTACAAGAAGAATGTCAACATGTACCGGGCTTGAGGAACGTTTTAACCTGGGCTTGGTCAGTGGTGTAATCTCAATGAGAGCTGTGGTTAGGTAAGCCTGGTGCTTTCCTCTCCCATTGCTGCCCATCCTTAGCTTCCAGTCCTCGTGTTGATCTGTAGTTCTAGCGAGTATTGACAGCTGAACCGTTAAGATGATGTTTACCCTCTCACGCAGAACATTGTTGAAAAATTATATATTTTTATAGGAGAGTTACAGTTTACGATTCTATGTATATTTTGTACATTATTGTTACAAGGCAGGGACACAACAAGAATGGTAAGGGGGTAAGGGTCTATTTAATGCCCTCCCTCCCCCCTTTTGAATTCCATCAAACAGGGGCAAACCTTAAACAATCTACCTGTCTACGTACAATCATTTTTACATGTTCTTTATTTAAATAACACATTATTACAAGTCATTTTATGAAAGCAAAACTCTGTTATCAAAGATGGTGAACAGTGTACCTCTTTAAAGATGAAATTTAGAACAACAGTTATTGTGTTTGCCCGCCTTCCTTGGAAATATGAGTTGATATGCTTCTGTTTGCAGGTGTCATAAGGTTTTCATTAAAAGTCGAAGGATAGTATGTGTCGTAAATTTTATATTTTCATTGCCTTAAGTGTTGCATAACTATACTTAACGTATAAAGACAATGTGGATAATGCAAGTTAATAAATTCAGCTAAGCTTCTGTTATATTTTCAAGTAAGTATTGCTAAAGTGGGAATAAAAATGAATGAAGAAAACTCCAACGTGAGTAACACGGGCTCTTAAGGGGGATTGATCCTTCTCAACATATATTTGCGGGCATCTCATATAAATAAGGAAATTAAAAGAATGTTTTACGTTTTTCACATTGACATGACATAGTTTATTTGTTCACTTACTTTTTAAATTCCAGACTGCGTGGTTTCATTACTATTGTGACGACTGTCGTCGCACGCGAACGTAAATAAATTTTTCTTGTCATCTGTTTCCCGTCACAAAATAATGCAGATACTAAAGTTGCAATCATTTAAGAAAATCTATTAACATTTTATCTATGCCCTGTTGGGCCAAAAATGTTTAGGATTACTCCCCTAGGGCTTTGCCTACGAAAAGTGTTGATGTGCTTATCTGTACCAAATACTGTTCTGCTTGTAGACATTGCTCGTAGTTGTTTTTTCCTTTTATTTTTCCTAGTGCATAGTTTTCGTTGTTGCGCTTTCTTCATTCCCAGTAGAAAGTATATTGAAATATAGTTATTAGTTTCCGAGAACGCATATAATACACACATAAATTCTTATTAAAAATTACTTCGGGATAAAAGCATTTCCCTTAAGGGCGCTGCATATCATGCGCTTCAAATGCGTTGCAGTGTGTTAGTAAACACGTTTTTATACGAAATTTTTCCACATGTACCCGTAGTGACAATGTACGAAAAGAAGACACTCGCCTGGACATAGACAGAGTGAAACTGTTAGAACACCATGCTAATGAAGACATTGTTTCTAAGTCTTCCAACAAGCTGAAAACGGCCTTTCAGACAGTTGTTCTTCAAAATGTTCTAACCGGATGTATGTGCACCTAAGATAGAAATATGCACTGAACTTTACTACCGACATCCCACCAATACAACTATACTGTCGCCACTTAATGTCCCACAGTAAAAATGGATCGGCGAGAACCTTGTACGTTTATATAGCGCTTGGCTTGTTGGTTCTATGCAGCAATTGACGCGGGATTCAAGGTCGTCCTTATGTCTCCGTCACTCCTGAGCCTCTAATGCACAGGAAGGCGGCGTCCTTAAGCACATATTTTTTTTTTTTTTTTTCGTAATACTGTACGTCAGTCTTTAAACACTTCTGTATAGTGTTTGATAGCAGCTACAATAACGTTTTGACTGTTACCAACAGAAACTATTCAGAATATATTTGTAACAGGCAGTATAAAAGAATTAACACCGTTATATAACATTATGTTTGCTGAACATATCTTAGCTGCTGCATGTAACTTTTTAGCTCAATATATTATGTCGTGATTAAATGCACAAATTTACAGCTCTATAGAAATGCACTGCTCTGGTAACATATTTCATCACAAAGTAAACGAAATCCTTGATAACTTCTCTTGATTTTGCTTAATCGTCAGAAAAAAAAACAGTATAGTTTACCTGTGTATTTTGCATTAATTTATAACCCACACGCTCTAAATTTAGAAAATTAGTCGATGGGTTCACCCCGGATTTTCGCATGTGAGTATCGTGAAGGACTGCCATGGGTCGACAGATTTTCTCAAGGATCTCCCGTTTTACCTGTCCCTTCATCCCGGCGCTGATTCGTACCTCATTTTTCATGCCTCACCAGTGCTGAAACATTGCTGCTAAGGGCAGACAAAAATCTCTTCTTAAGAAAATCCTACCTATAATTGTTTAATTTTCTGCCACAAATTAGACGAACGATTTTGCAAGTAGTTATTGCAGGGCGTCATTTACGGGGAAAGAGGGACAATTGTCCCTGCCTGGATTTAGAATGAAAAGTGTACAAAATAGGTTTTTGAATGTAAATTTTGTTGTTGAAATAACACGTAAGTACACAAAACCGAAGTTTTATTATTATATTTTGAGTGCACAACATGAAAATTTCTAATAACATTCTCCCAAATACAGTAAGGATACTTCCGCCAAATAATTCTTGCCCATCGCCCAAATCTGTAATTAATCTCTTGACTTACTATACATAAACAAATCAGAAGTGCAGTCAAACACATTCTTGAAGTCGGCTGTGTTTGGCTTTGTCAGCCGCAGCTATTTTCCTGTGTGTCACAAAAAAAATCATTGTCCAATATGCTACATAATTACTAGTGTATACGTAACATTGATTGGGTTCGGACCTTATTAATGTCTCATAGTTATCAAAACTGTGTCACATTATATGACAAATAATTAATGCAGTATTAATCTCAAGGACGTAAATGATAAAGAAACTGATGACTAGAAAGTGAACTGCACTTTTCCGCGATGACAACACCGGGAAATTCCTCCGCTTGATACTGTTGATTTAGAATCGAGGAAGACTCACGGTTTCTCCTAATATATTCAAACACGTGACTTCCTGTTCTTTTCTCCCGGAGGATAATATGTTTCTGTGGGAAAATAACTGGGCATGGTCGGATGTGGCATAAACATATTCATAATTCAACACAGTTGTACGTAACGTATTCGTTGGGAGTCGACGTAGGCCAACGTATCCCTCGCATTATTCAGCGTCTTGTTTGAAAGTTCGCGTGATGCAGCTGGTCATTTCAGAGGTTTTGTTTATGTCATAAATGTGAAGGGGGATTTCCGAAAGTGGAAGAGGTAGGAGAAAATAAATTTATACCCTGTATGGGTTTCGCTTGAATGTTCGATTTAATTGGGGAAACCTTTAAAATCGAGCCAGGAAAAAAAACAGTGCCACTAACCAGACTTGTTCATTATGCACATCGTAGTAAGTAGATACTTCATACTTCTCAGTTGATCGCAAGAACTTTCTCTTAGATGATTGTCGTATTTAACTGTTGCTGTAATCTGTCTTAAGATTTTCTGCTAGGAAGACGACAGTAAGAAATAATGTGGGTACGAAGATACCCAGTTGCTTTTTTTCAGTGCGAAATGTAAAATAAGAAGAAAACTGGTCACAATCTGTGTATGTACCTAAGAGAAACAAGCAAATATGTTAACAATTTTATTTACATAAGAACTTCGGCAAAGTGAGTAATAGGGCCTATAACTGCGCATATGTTTGTGTGAAAATAAAAAAAGCTACATTGTTAGTTTAGCCGTAGTTTTTCCTAAAGTATGGATATTTGAAAACCAAACACCTTTCGAAACAACGGTGTGTGAACTTCAACTAGCAATGTGCAGCAGCAAGTTGTGAACAAAACGACCATCCGTGTTTCTAAGCTTGTGTTAATGCCACCTCGTACTTGAGCTGATAAACAACTGAGATATTATTACAGAGACCAAATGAGCAGCGATATTGTAACAACACACAGCATTTTTATAACCTTCAACCAGTGGCACATAACAAGGAGGCGGAAGTAAAGGTACATTGCTCCCTCTGAATTCTTGAACCACTGTAAACCTCAAAACAATATCTGTCTACATGCAATAATTTTACACGTTCTTTATTTTAGTAATATTATACATAAGTTAAAACCATTTTATAAAAGCAAAGATGGTGAACAATGTACTTCCTTAAGGGATAGTGTTAGACAATTTTATTGTATTTGCAGTTTTGAGCCATAATATATACTCTAATTGTATTCTCAAATCTTTCTCTACTACAAAGCATAGGATATATTATTGGTAAACTGCTTGACATAAATAATAATGGACTCTTTCATTAATTTGTCATGCAGAGTCATTGCATGAGAATTCTTGGAAGTTAACCTATAATTCTCTTGCAGTGATTCTACATGACAAATTAAAGATTCCGTTATTATTTATGTCAAGAAGTTTACCAAAAATTAATCCTATGCTTTTTCGAAGAGAAAATTTTGATAGTATAATTTTAATAAATGTTATGGCTCAAAAACTGAGTATACAATAAAATTGTGTATAACTCCCCCTTAATGGTGAAAGACAGAACAGCAATCATTACGTTAATCCCTTCCCCTTAGGAATTTAAGTTATTGTGCCCCTGCCTTCAACTGTTCCAATGAACGCTTTCCCTTGTTCAAGTCTGACCATTGTCTGTTCTTCGTTTTACGGTTCGAGAACATTACTAGTCTTTATCATTCTGGTGCAAACAATTTCAGCAATCGGAGTACTTGAAATAGTTTACTTTTCCAATTATAGACAACTCGCAGCCGCACAAGGTCACATTCTGTAAAATATACTTTTTCGGCACACACATAAGGCAAACGCCCAGTATCATAAAACTGTATGCCGTATTGTTAGGCGACTTTTGTGAGCGGGGTCGTGTGACCGCTACTTTCAGACAGCAAGGTCCTGCGTCCTGTGCTGTGTTGCCAAAGTTCCAACCAAAAAGTGAGGAAAAAACAATTAAAATTCCACCAAACGCAATTAGATATTTTTTTACCACGTTACAGCTTGCAAACATTAGTTTAGGAAATACTATACTTAGAATGTGAAAATGTTAGTCTGACTTAAAAATCGATGAGTATTACATCATCGTAAAGATTTCTTTAATTGTTAATAGTTAAACATGTCTATGATACACTGGAAAATGACGGCATACTGCAAGTTAACAGAGTGCTTTAAGAACTTAGATTATATGGCGCCATTGTTTCATTCTCTCTATAAATAAAATAAGTAAGTAAATAATATATATATATATATATATATATATGAGCTTTGGAATCTGAAAGGAGACTTTCTTTAAAAGTTTCAAAGTTATCTGGCAATCTTTGTTGACGTTGTTTTATTAGGGAGCAGACAAATATTACATGTCTGGTCCTAAGATCTTTTATTTGTTCTGATACTGTACTGGACTTACTTGGTTAGTATGGATTGAGAATATTTAATTGAGTTTCAAAATCATTGTTGAATCAAGTTCTGAAAATTGAGTAGGTAGGAATGACATTTTTAAAATGTGACTGAATCATCATTACAAGATCATTAAGAAGTTTACAAGGATCTACAACTGTCCCAGTCTCCTATCTCTTCCACTGTAGTCTCGTTGCGTCTGACATAACTGATAACAAGAGGAGGATGGCTTTTTCTGTCTGTGAACACGAAAAACGCTTAATAACTAGATTCCAACTAGTCATTCCGTGAAAAAAGACCAGATTTTCAACTAGCAACTGGATCATTAGTTTACCCGCCAAACGCCTACGAAAAACAACCAAATTTAGTTGGAAAACAACTGATTTGGCAACACTGGCTGTGTTTGTTGGAATGAACGCGGCGTCACACACTAAACGGCCTCTGCCGGTGCCGGCCTACATGGCGCTGTCGTGTCCAGGAATCCCGCGTATTACCCGTCTCTGCAGCTGCACGGGCAGGTAGCGATGTCATCTGCCACCTGCTCAGGCAAGTCACGAGAGTTCTAGATCTCCGGGAAACGCTGGGGTTTCGCACAGTACGAAACGGAAGCTGCTTTATCGCCATTGGTACGTATTATGTATTAAATTTTGAATGTTGTGAGACACAGCACATTTTATTGAATACAACTATCTTGGGATAACTTTGTACCATAGTTTAATTTTGAAACGAAGAATCAAAGATTTCACGAATAACGTTGTGTTCTTGGTGAATAAATTTGTAAATCACGAATTTGACTTGATGGTTGAAGACACAAAAGCTATGTTGTATAAAAAAATGTATGGAATAATGTCACTAAAATGGTACAACAGTATCCCCAAATAACTATAACAAATTTTAAGATGTATGAGGTGTATTTAAAATTTTAAAAATCAAATCTTGTGTTGTAATACCTTAGAACACACATTTTTACGGTAACTAAAAGTAGAAAATAATTAATCTAAATTCAATTTTTATAATAACTGAGAAGCTGCATTGTACTAATTTATTGAGCTCAACATAAAATTTGAAATATTTTTATGCATATGTTGTAAGATAACAAATAATTCAATAATTTTATTATCAAAATTAAATTTTCGTTACAAGTTATTGTTTCAATATACGTAAATGCTGACAGGCAATATTAGTAACATAAGTAGACCTATCTCAAGCTGTTCAGTATATATTTCTTTCCCATTATGCAACGGGCATTCTTAAAGTGTGCGCGAACTTCTAAAATCTTCACAACTTCCTCGTAACTGCAGTTGCAGCTAGCGCTTTGTTTGTTAGAACATGCAACGTCAAGTAGTGAGTGAGTGAGAGATTTTGGTCAGCGCTCAACATCGAGGTCTTTAGCGCTGTTGAGGGGTGAACATGAGGTGAGTATGGAGCGGCGCCGGAATGTATGGGCGGGGGAAACGGAAGATCCCCGAGGAAACCCGCCGACTAGCGGCATCGTCCGGCACGACTCCCACATGCGAAAATCCGGGAATCGACCCCTCCGGGAATCGACCCCGGATCTGAACATTCGACCACCGCGGCCCCATAACGTCAAGTAGCAACCACAGTGGACACACTACCGGGCACTTTGTACAGCCTGACTTGTTTCTGCTTGTCGTGCAACAACGGCCTTAGGGCACCTCCTACCTGCGCGCAAGAAGCTCAGAACTGACAGAGCTATACGGGCGACCTTGAAACGCGCATCAAATGCTGCATCACCACATCACAACCAGCCAAGCGCTGAACTTGCGTGTGAGGATCGATCGCAGAGTCATGTGAGGAAACTCTTGAGGTAAAGGTGAAACTAAGGTTAACTTGAGTAAAATCTGAGAATAATCTGTCTGCATTGCCCAGTCAGGAAATTGAGATATCTCAGTTGAGGCGAAGTGTTACCACAATGTTCGCGAGAAAAATAATTTCTCTTCACGCATTGACTTGCGAATGTAGCTAAAATGTGTATTATTTTCCATTTATAATACACAAAACTTATATGACGGCAATTTGATAATTTATATTTAGTGTTTCGCACACTGAAAAGTTGTAAAATGCAAAATAAAAATGACAAATTACGTCGTAAATTTTGTTTATAAATTGTACCGTAACCATTTTGTTTGAAAATAAAAGTGCCATTAAACACGACATCGCTTTCGTGAAAAATTGTACAACGAATTGTAGATACCAGTGCGGTCATTCCTTTACACCTCCTACTAAAATATTACCAATAAATTAAAAATAAGAATATTATGCTCTCTCTCATGTGGCATTCTAACCTATATTTACGGCCGACATGGCTGATTTGCACCATAATAATTGCTGAGTTTTTCCATAGATTTCATTCACTTTTCGTCTTTGTAAAGAAAATTTCTCACATTTCACTCAGAGTGGCCTTAAACTTTACTCAGAATTGTTATGCAATCGACCCTAAAATTCTCGCCGATCAATTCATACAATGGAACTTACGGTGGCCATCTATTTTTGATAATAACAAGTCTGTAGTAAAGTTCAATGAGCTTCTATCTGAGCTTCGCATACATCCTTAGTACATTTTTAAGTACGGAACCATGAAAAGGCCGTTTTTAGCTATGTTTGAGGACTCAGAAACTGTTTTTTTGTGAGCAATGACATTCTAGCATTATTCGAAGAGTTTATTTCTTTTCGTACATGGGCACATGTGGGATAGTTTCGTAAAAATAACGTATTTATGAACACTCTGTAACGTATTTGAAGCGCGTGGTATAAGACGCCCTTAAGGGTGTTCAGGTGCGATAAAATCATAATTTTATATCTTTATGAAATAGTGTTAGTTTAGTAGATGATACTTATGAGTGCAGTTTCCTCTTACAAAACAATTTTAGCTCCCATAGTTTTCTCGTAACGGTGCGACAAAGTCAAAATTTGCTTGTTCTGCTGTCATGCAAATAGTGAAAACCAACTGACCTACATAAACAAAATAATTCACTGTGATATAACTTCCCATGAGCTATGCAATAAAGGATTTTAAAGGCCATAACGTATTATTTTGAATTTTTTTAAAAATCGTAAAAATTCAAGAAAAATGTTGAAAATTCAGAAATTTTTTTAAATACAAAAATTGTTCACGGGATGTTTTAAAAATGTTTCATTACGTAGTCCGTCATATGTTATTTCACTGTGAATTATTTCACTTACGTAAGTCAATTGGTTTTCACTATTTGCATGGCAGCAGAACGTGCCCATCTTGACTTTGACGCACCGTTATGAGAAAATTATGCGAGTTAAAATTGTTTCGTAAGAGGAAAATGTACTCACAGGTATCGTCTATAAAACTAACAATATTTCATAAAAATATAAAATTATGATTTTATCGCACTTGAACGCCCTTAAGGTATCCGCCTGGATGGACGTATATCGAATGTTCGAGGCCTAAAAGCGCGCATAGCTAAGGGCGACACAGCATGTGTAGTACGCATCACCCTAGCTATTATGTGCAAGTCACTTAACTGGTGTGCTGTCTTCTCGTCGCCAGTAGACCCTCTGTGTAAAACATTCAGCTGTGACGTTATCATTTTACGGCGTGATATTAAAGCCTAAGTTGTTTCTTACCTACATGTATCATTCAAAAGTTTCTACACCAAGATTTTCATACCGAAAAAGCGGAGGGGGGGAAGAAGGGGGGGGGAGCAAAATCCCATTTTTGACATTTTGGGCTCTAAGTACACAGTGCTATATAAATAAACGTCCGCTGTTTAAATGTCTACTCTGCAAAAATAAATGTCGAATTTCGATTAGTCGTTAAGAATTTATTGACGATTTAGTATTCCCATCGTCCGTTCGACATCGTACCTTTCCATACCCCTTAAAGCAAGTGAGCAGTAGATGACAGGACATACTATTTCACATATATTAAATGGTACAGATAGTGTATCCGGGTTAGATTCCTGGCGGAGTCGACCCGGATATTCGCATTTGGGGATCGTACCGAATAAATCCTTTGATAGGTGGGTTTTCTCGAGGATTTCCCGTTTTCCACGCCCTTTAATTCCGCACTACTTCATATTCATGTCACCTCTTACCAACACTGGAATCTCACTGCTAAGCGCTGACAAAAATCTCTTCACTTCACTTACATGATAGGTATATAAATGGTCGACTGAGCACGGTTTAGTGAATGCTTTTGGGGAAATTCAAACGCAAGGACCGGAACAAGGGTGTCTCCAGGAGAAACGAGAACAAGACGAACAAAACAGTTCAACATTTCGGGAATTGTGATCTATTATTGTCTTCAAGAACGTATACAAGTCTGAGGGACTCCAGCAGTGATACGTCTAGGTTGTTTCGTTCAGTGATGCCATTTTTTATGTATCGTTAATGATTGTTGGCAACTCATTTTGTCGTCTTCCGTGTGATACTCATATAATTCTTGTATATACAGATACATTAATTATGTGTTGACAGTAGCTATATTAGCTTGTTTTAACAGGTCTCAATTGGTCTTTTTTTTTTTTTTTTTTCGTAAAAGTTTTATGACACATTGCATGAGTTACATGAAAGTGTTGTAATGTCGTACATCCGTAGAAAGCAGGTTAGGTTAACACTTCCATTATTGTTTCATGGAAATTAAGAGTAAACTATGCTTGATACTGGCATATAGTACCTGTCTAACAGTATCACTTTCTCACCTGATAGACTCATGACCACGAATCCTTAGGTTAGACTGTTATTGATTTGTATGTATAGCGGAAGAATGCATTAATAAACTAAGAGTGTAATATTCAAAGTGTTAAATTTATATCTTGAACTTATATCATGAGCAGCCAATTTTCTTGCAAAAATTTAATTTACAGTAATGAACAAAAACACCCAAAATTTATAAAGGTGCATATTCTTCTTCGTCCGTTTTGCCCATTAAAGAGAACACTGGAACTTGTTAGCCAAGCTGATGATTTTTGCCTTATCTTCCCAACATCTATTCATGAGCTCTCTGCGTTGTTTCTTGCGTTCTTTACACCATTTCTTTCCACTCTTAAAATTAGGTTTCCGTTGAATTTATGCGTAGAAATTAATTATTCAAAAGCCGTACGATCATGGTGAAGTCTTCTCTGAAGTTCATTTCTTTAAGATTATTCTTTGTTTCTTCTAACCAGTTAATCGTATTCTCTGAGCTGATTGTATTAAATATTTTTGGTGAGAATGTTATTGTCCATTCTGTAAATGTGTCCGTAGAATTTTAGATTTTAGGCACCTCTGCGCATGCTATCTCTGAATCTGTTTGGTAACTTGATAATATGTATGAATTTTCTTTTTATACAAATACTATTTTCCTGTATTGGGTAATATGTTTTCCAAAGAATTTTCCACTCTTGTTTTTAAATTGCTGCAGTTTAAGAGTGACCTTTCAAGGATACGGTTTCTGATGCGTATAAAGATTTCAGTCATAAATCTGTGTTGTAGTGTCTCACTTCATCATTACGGGATTATAATTACTACCCATGTTTTAGGTTGAAGAAGACGTTGCAGGAATTTGTGAGAGTGTGAAGAATGGCGCTGTAGGGTCCACGGCAGACCGGTACAGGCAGTTTACTTGTCGAGAAAGTGAGTAGTTTCGTACTTGGTTTCTAACAAGCGGGGAACGTGGCAGATCCTGCGATAGCGATTAATTGCAGGTGATTCACTTGACCTACCTGCCGCTGGCTCGTGTGAGGGAGCATGTCCCGGCGAGGTGCTGGGCTTCCAGCGCCGGAGACATAGCTCCTCTGATGGCAGACACGTGGCAGATAGGAGCTGATGTCTGTAGGCCGCATCCTGAGTCATGATTCTCTCTCACATTTTAGCCCTAGCATGGGTTGTATTTAGTTGGATAACTATCATGTTAACTGCTGGCAGCTGAATTCACATAGGCCGTTTCCGAATAGTGCCCTGAAGGATATTTCGTCCCCTCGCATCTTTGGAAAGTGTAACATGAAGGATGCGACAATTTTTTAATCATGTCCGAATTGTACCGAAGATCCAAAATGCACCCTTACACACATCATTGGCTTAAGAATGCGTCGCACGCATCCTTACTCCTTCGTAATAATCGCTTGTTTGAACTGTTAATTCGGACGGTAAGGCTGCATTAATGCGAAGGCTTCGAGGATTCAGGGATCCAAGGTTCAATCAGCCATAATTAAATATTATTAGCAGCTCCTTTTCAAGAATATTTCACAATTTGCTATTAGCAATGTGAGCTCACTCTAAAGCACTAAAATGACGTAGGCCCATGATCAGTGGAAGACAGGCCAAAAAATATTATATAGGTTACTTACGACAAAGCGAGCAATTTCTGAGGCCCTTCGAAAATTCTTTACCCACTAATAAACATACTTTATTGCAGTTCCATACGCTGACTTTTGAGAACAAAGAAACGTTTAAACTGCGATTGTCAAGTCACGTGATAAAAGTGCTCACTTTACCATGAGGAGACGATAGTAATGACCTTCGTGCACAGATGTTTTGGCATAGTAGCACAGACTGTTTAGATTATCTTCCAATACAGTGTGGACAATGAGAGAACGTTTTATATTGTTCATCGAAGACCTAAGCCGGTCAGTTTTTTTTCTGACTCTATACCTACGTTGGAAAGTGTTTTTTTTTTTTTTTTTTTTTCCGCATTCTATTGGTTGCTGTTACTAATATTATTACGTTTCACATATAGGTTAATTCTCATGAAATTCGTTTCCTTTGCGACGCGCCTCTCCTTGCAACCCTTACGTGTCTTACTAATTGCTACTGGTGATGTTCAAGAGAAAATAAAAGTCAGTCAGTCCTATTTTTGACGGATAACAAGTCGTCACTGTCCTCTCCTGGCGTGGATTTATCAGCCCGGTTTAACTTCCACCCACACGACTGTTAATTTCGCGACACGCGAATCGGCCCTGGCGGTAACACCTCAGGTCTCTCGCCGTTCGTGACTCTACTGCACCCTAATGCGTCGTGACGCCCATATCGACGCTCGGCGGTAACGCCCCGGTCCGTCGTCAGTTGGCTCTAAAATCTCTGCCTCTACTGCGCGTCGCGACGCTAGAGTCGACGCCGGCGGTAACACCCCGGTCCGTCGTCCTCACCCGTCTCTCGACGTCCCTCTCCGCTAAACTCCCCCGCGTTGCTCCTGTTTGGTGCCAAAATCCCCGCCACTTGTCCTGCAGGCTTTGGTTCCCTTGGGCCAATCAGGAGCTAGCTTTTCAAAATAGCCCCGCCCCTCGAGGATAGTGAACTCTTGTCATTGCCGCATTTATTTCATATTCACATTAATATTCCCTCTTTATACTTGACAACAATTTCCACTGAGGCTCCTACATCCTAATGTTCCTCATATACTACTTATTATAATAATTAACATTTGTATCTTAATTTGCACAGGCGGCACTCTCCCCTTCCGCAAACAGCTAAGGGAGGTACAATTGGGGTGGGGGTTAGGAGCCAGACTGCCGTCCAGAAGCCGCACCTGCTCCCTCCACAAAGACGAAACATACACATTTTAGTTTTATTTACATGTAAGCAGTAACATTGACTATTGCTTTCTCATTATAGTTCCATCGGCTTCGTGACATGATGCCGAAGGGAATGAATGGTCGCATGACCTGTTAATTTTGATATTCAGAAATTATACTGATTAATTGCTATTGCTGCTGATACATGGTAAGGTAATCATTTTGCACGTCTCACCTTTTATGACATTGAAACAACTTTTTATCTCATTTAAAATTTGCAGCAATTACTTGCAGGCCTACCTCTCCAGGAAAAATGATTTTTTAACTACATTCCCAGCTTATAAAATAAGTTGAAGCTATTATTTTTTACTTTGTAATTAGAGAGAGGTACTCGAAATAAATGCAAAAGTAAAGACTGTCACATCACCGTGCCATCCTGAAGACTTAAATTTCCTCATAAACATTGTTTTAAGTCATTGTAACTGTTCATTCAGCACAGCGCAATTAGAAATTGTTTTGAGACGAGTTGTTGGAAAACAAGCACGATATGTTAGTTGGTGGTAGGAAGGGACGGAATAATGCATTTTACAAAGGAAACCATGGAACCACACGAACCTGTCATTATGAAGGTCCTTAAGTAAAATATTTTCAGAACACTGTGTGTGACTCGATTTCATATCAATACGTTGGGAAAATACATTGGGCAATCGAAAGTTAAGTTTATGCTTTGAAGTATGGCCAATATCTGAAACAGTTCAATGTAAAGTGGAAGATAAATTTTGATTTAATATTTTCTTAATTTGTTCTTCATAGGTCAGAGCTCTCTGCATTTGCTTTACAATTTTTTGCATTAAATTATGTCCTGTGAAACAAACTTTTACGATGTTGGGGTTCAATTCAAACTTTAGAATTAGATTAATTGATTGTATATTCAAGGCAGCAGGTAATAGATTTTGAAAATTCGCTTATTGGCAAGTGTTTATATCAGTAAGCATAAATGAATTATAGTTTATTTCAGACTTTGGCAAATATACACATCGCCAAGTAGCCCGTTAGCCAAATCCATTTGCACCGGAGTGCCTAATGAGCATTCGGCGACGGCCGTACCAGTGCCAGTGGCGGGATTATAAACTGTCGCGACTTTGATTAATCGTGGTTTAGTGTATGACTCGAATTGCTTTCCTTTTTGTTGTTTCTAGTTCATTCTCTTGTTCCTCTTCTCCTTCTATCCCCTCCCCTTGGCGCATGCGCAGCGGCGAGCTCTGGCCGAGCGAGCGGTTGTCTGTTGTGTCAAAGTCATCCACTTCCTAGTCAAACCGTCGGAGGCGGATAATCTAATAGCTCATATAAGTGTGCTCTTACTTCATAGTAGTCGGGGTCTCGTGCCCCCATTATGTGAGAAGCCAGCCGCCATCTTGTTGAGTAGTCATTGATTGAGTCTACAACTTTTTTTTTCTTTCTAAATTCCCTTTCGGCATCGCTTTTAAAGAAATTATTGTTTGGTCACTAAAGCTTTTTGTATGTAATTATTCATTTCACTGGTTGAGAGTTCGGATGCAAACATGTGTAATGCCGACGTTAGAGTGCACTGGGTGGGCACATGTTGGCTTGCTAAGTAATTGTGATACAGTTGCCGAATTTGGTGTAACAGTAAATTTACATTGTACCTGATTAGACGTAGCATATGAGTGGAGCCCGCGGACGTGATGCACTAATTCTTTGAATTGCTCTTACGTAACATAAAGAATATGTTAATCTGCAAAGCGCATTTAATGATTGTAACGTTTGATGTGTAAAAAAGGTGCAATGCACACGCGTCAACACAAACTAGGAAGTTGCTACTAGGGTTGATGATGCTTTCACAGAATAATGGAGCAGATTATCTTGCGTGATTCATGATAAATTACCTTGTGTAATTCATGAATATTCAAACACGATAATTGCTTGTAACTGTGTTGCTGAATTGTTAAATTCATGTTGAGAGTTTGTATCCTAAATTTACATCTTGCGACGTCTCTGTACCTGATAGTATTTGCTGTAAATTATTTTTCATTCTAAAATCAAAGTGTTTTCTACCGCCTCCTTTGAATCATTTGTCGCGCGACTTTAAGGCGGTTGTAAATGGTGTTTGAATTCTGTTTTTTAACTTTCATTGCAATGGAATGTACCCTGTAAGATTGCTCCAGGTTTATAATAAATAAGTCAGACTAACTTTAATTTTTTTATGTTTACATGCGCCTCTTAATATACATTGAGCAAAGGGTCATATTTAAGGGTTTGAAATAGGGGTTTTTTAAATGACTTATATCGGAAACAAAACGATTCCAAGATTGTTTTGCGATTGTCTCGAAATATTTAAAGATAGTTTTAAAATTATTTGGAAAGAAAGACATGCTTGTTATTATTGGAGTAACTTAATAACATCAATGTGAGAAAAACAAACTGTTTTGTCTAAAACAAGACCTAACTGTTAACATATGTGTGACAAGTAGAATAATTTAAATTCTACCGAAAACAGCAAAAATTCTAAAGATGATTTAAGACGGACGATAAAGTTAAAAAAATGTACATATGAAATTCTGGATTCCAAACGTTACAGAAATAGGTAGAAATATATTTGACCGTACTTTTGAAGATCTGCACTAAATAGTAAATAAAACATTACAAACATAATAAAAATAGTACGATATAATTTTAAAAAAATATTAGGGAGCAAAAATCGTGAGCTTAGGAACATTTTACTCAAGAAAATAAAGTTCAACGTTTAGAGTTTACTATGATAAGAAATAAAACTAAACTAAAAAATCCACCTGCTTATATAACGTAGATACTTGTTTACATACATATCATAACAGTATATCTGATAGTAAGTGACTGAATTAAAAAAAATTAACAAGCAAGAAACTCAGAATTCGTTATTAAATTAAAAAAAAGGCCTAAGTTTTTACACCATGAGACATGTTACATTAGCAAATAAAGGCAGAAAAAAACGCACCTGAGAGAAATATAGAACAAAGGAACACAATACGGAACCAAAATAGAAAGTTAGTAAATACGTACATGTATCAAGAAGTTATGAACCAGTGACAGTGAAATTCACAGAAAGAAGAAGCCAGACAGAGACAACACGATCACATAAGAGACAAGACGTAAAATAATTAGAGAAGCATAAAGAACTGACTAGTTTAAGCGCAGTAGAGAATGCGTTCTTGACTCGTCCCGGAGCGATGAAATAATTCCAGCGGTGTAGCTGTCAGTCGAGTGCCACCACACCACGTGTATGTGAAGGTCGAGTGTGGCCATGGCCTCGATAAGAGACAGAACATACTGTCATTAACGTTACTCGCGTCACCGCTGTTTCTCAAAACAGCGGAAAAAGAGCTTTTTGCAACTTTCGCTCCAAATATTGTCGTGTGGTGACTAATTCCTTCAAGACCACTTTCTTGCCTTGGAAGTAGTAAGTTACGACAATCGAGCCTGCCTGCAGCCAGGAAAATGGTGTCGAGCCCCCATGCGAGCCAACGAGAAGTCGGCTTATGCAGCCCGCCTACCTGAGATGTGTTGCGGTTCGAGGCACAGAAGTGAAGTAGCGATATGGGCAACACTGACGCGCGCACCTAAAGCCCCAACAGCCCCATCGTACACACAAGGCGTTGAAATGACACACAGTGCTTCGTCGTTCTGATGGCACTATGTGGTTTAATATGGTGGTCCAAACATTTTTTTTAAGTGAAGGGCGAGTTTTCTCCGTGATCTCCTGTTTCTCCCGCCCCTCTCATTCCGGCGCTTCACCAATGGAGAACCTCGTTCCACGTTATGCATCGGGATAAGCAGACGCCCGCTGGCGTCCAGTAATAGGGTATGTCTGCATCGGGGTGCTATACCCTGGCTTTTCGAGTAACTATATTTATTTACTTATTAATTTTTTTCGTCGTGCCCGACTAAGGAGCACGATTGAACTTAATTTAGCTGATGTCATTGCCTTTTTCTTCTTCTTTCGAAATCTCTTCATCTTCTCACTCTTGCGATCTTTTGACCAGGTGTTTTTGACGTTAGTATTTGGGTGGTCTGCAAAGTGGTGAATGTCAACTAGTTTTCTGAACTTTGATGTGTCTAGTATAGTGTTATCTGTGATGCCTATTTCCTGAAGATCTTTCCCAACTTCAAGCATCCAGTTGTTTTTAACTTTCACTGAGAGGGCAAAGTTAAGAATTATTTTGGTCAATATCTGATTGTCCGTCCTGAGAATATGTCCGTAAAGTTTATTTATTAACATATTAGTGAAAAAATACGCAAATGCGCTCACTGAGGGTAGGGCACTAGATTAGTTTCGTTTCTGTATTAGACCTGTCCTACATTGTCAAGATAATAACTGTTTGAAACGGCAGTTTCCTTAACTGTTTTGGAGGCTCGGAAGTAGTGTTTATAACGCACGTAACAACCTTCTTTGAAATGTTTTCTTTCCATTTAACTGTACTTTGGAAACACGTTTAGCAGTCGCTACCAAAGGAACGCATTTCAACGCAATTCAATATCCAATTAGGTGAGAGCACTCGACTCCCACCAACGCGATCCGGGTTCGATTCCCAGCGGTGTCGGGCCTCGGATTTCGGCATATTTTTGGTAATCGTGCTATGGAAGATGTTAACCGGCAGGTTTTTTTTTTTTTCTCGATAATCTCTCTTCATTTCGGGGCTGCTTCACATTCACTTCTTGCACCCATCACGTGCTTTGAAGACCTAGATGTTAAGCGCTGACCAAAATGACATTACTTTTCATTCTCCCCTTTATGGTGGTAGTTCCCTAAACATATTGATTTCATGCTCGTTTCCTTGTAACTAATTTTATGATCAAATTTCGTTATTAAGAGTCTGTTATAACATGCATCAGTACTTACTAGATTTTGTAAGTTAGTATGTGCTTACTGTCGTCCATAATTTCTGATGTGAGACTAAATTCAGTAAATAATTAGTTAATCACTAGTTACGACCTCACAGATTACAAGAGTAATGATAGTAAACATCAGACATTTAAAAACTGTTAAGAAATTCTATAGTGCCTTATTGACTTTTAACGTAAAAGATTATACATTAGCCGCGTGAAAGTACAGAGCTGCGAGAATGTCGCGACAATGAGGGATTACTCAGGATGACCCTAAGCAAACACTGGAGACCACAATCAATATATGAGATAGGATGAAGTTGGGTAACAATCAGTGAAAGAATCATGCCACAGGTTATTACACTACTAGGGATAATTTACTTTTTGGGTTAATTGGAGTAAATTATACGTTGCACAGAGAAAACACGGCTTGTCTAATGAATTGTTCATTTTGTAACTGTAGTCGTGTTCTGTACGTTTAGTAAACTCTTTATATTGTAATTGAGCAGCATGGATTAATCAGCCTTTTCGCATGCTGGGAATATACTGTGTTATTAGCCACTATTATTTAACCAATTTTGTTTACTCGGTAAGTTTTTACTGAATAAAAACATTGATGAACTACACACACACACACACACACACACATAATATATATAAATAAATAAACAAATGTTTATATACACACACATATGTACACACATACACATTTTTGGCACAACAAGTGATCTTACCATACCTACTAAAATTGTACAGAACGTTTTTTTATTAAAATATTACAAAATACTATTGGGACTGAGAAATTATTGGTTTGTGTCTGACACTTATGATTTCGCGATCTCCTTTCCTCCATATTCTCCTTGGTCTTCCTCTCTTCCCTAGTGGTTTCCAATTCATACTGTTTTGGGCCATCTTTCGTCATCTATTCTGCAAAGAACGATGATGTCGTGCCCCATGTTCATTCTATTTTTGATAGTATTATTAGGTACGTGTTATAGCCCTAACATTCTAAAACAGGGTGACTCAGAAAAAAAGGAGGAGGTGCACAGTAAAAAAATTGTACTTATACAAAAATTAATTCTTTGAAAACTATTTACCAAAAAATATTTTTGTAAGTTAAAAAAAAAACAGTAAACTTTACAGGAAGTGCTTGTAAATATACAGACATATTTGTATATTTACAAACATTTTTATATATTTACAAATAATAACTGTTCATTTACAAATAAATTCTTGTGCATTTTACAAAAGTTGTTTGAAGTGTTATAAAAAATTGTTTGGCAACCAGTATGTTCCAATTTTTTTTTTGTAAAATTACAATGTAGCCTAATTTGTAAAATGAGACAGGCTGTTGAAGGTTATTATGAATAACATAAGTCACTCTGCTCAGGAAAATATATTCCACTAATCCCCACAGGTACTCGGAAAATTTAGACCTCTATAATGACATGCGCGACGTTCTTGTTGCTGTGCCTAGATGTTCTAGTTGTTCCATTCCCACCATAATATGCATTCGCTTTTCCTGTCTTCTTTCTCTGCTGCGCGTCACAACTTCAGTTTTTTTGCTGTTAATTTTCATATAGTATTATTCTTTAAGAATTATATCAGTTTTATTGAGGCTGTTACTTTTTCCGTGAAGAGAGCTATAAGCCTATCGACAGCATGTATTATCATGTCAATTCGTATTAGGTTCACTTTTGTACCCACTTCCAAATTTTCTCTCACTTTATCTACCTTTTGAATGTAAGCATTAATCATAATGGAGGAGAGTGCACTCCAAATGAATAATTGAGGCATTCCGTAGATAAGCAAAATCATTAAGTGGTTAAATATTAGATTGAAAACGTTACTTTATATTTCAAATCATGTGTGCGTGGCGTTAGCAATTATACGGGACCCAAAGCAGTAATTAGAGGTAAGTAAAAACTAAAAACAACCTGAAAAACACGTAAGCATGTTACAATAAATGCAAGTATTCTGCACTTTTGACTTCAAAAAGTGTACTAACATTAGTTGTCAAGGGAATTTGGTTAACATTTCCAATCAGTGACATATAGAATTGCGCGTCAATTTTACTTCGACCGCTTCAGTTATGAATCACTTAACACCTGTATAAATACTACAGGATGATAAAAAGTCACGTAACCCATGGAATCAGAAGTCCGCGGCTTACACAACTTTGATGAGCTGCAGACAAACATTCGGCGTACTGTGGAGAACATCTCACGTACAACGCTCCAGAAAGTCTTTCGGAACATGATCAGAAGGGTGCACAAATGTGAAGAAGAGAATAGTGGCAATTTTCAACATCTCCTGTAGCACCACCATGGGTTGCGTGACTTTTTTTGATCATCCTGTATTTTGCTTTCACATTGTCATTGTGCCCTGGTACAGATACAGCGTGGACATAACAGTCCGGCATCTCTCGCTACGTGTGGACCAGCACCGGGCCGTTGTGACGTAACGCATCTCGACACAAATATCTTCTTCCGGAGAGAGCCGCTGCAGATACTGGACGCACGTCGCGATCATTATGCCGGATAGCCGTCGTGCGTGGTTCTGGGCGCGGAAGTCCCAAAACGACAGCTCTTTAAACATTACTGTCTTTATTTCAATCTAATAGAATCCTGAGCACTTCCGGCAACCAAACTAAGCGCTTCCACCATTAAGAGGGCGTGGTACATAATTCAACGCTAAAAGTATTAATTTTTAACTGTAGGTTTCTTGAAGCCAATTTGAGAAAATAAAACAATAACAATCATAGACAATAGTTTTAGCCAACGTTTTAAACAAAATAGTTTCCAGTGTTGCGAACTTCTGAGGCACAATCTCTGACGCCGGAACCTCGTGCATTTAACTGCGGCGCAACAGATCACGCGTAACGAATTAGTAATTCTGGATAAATATTTACTAATAAAGTTGGCAAATACCATTATCAAGGATTGTCATTGAGTAATTTATCCGTATTGGCTTCGAAAATAGCGTAGAAATCAATTGATGTTTTCAGCGTTTATTTATCTACCACGCACTCTTAAGTGAAGTGAACAGATTATGGTTCGCTTAATTAAGGTGGCCGCCTGCCGAGTCCGCCGAGCAGCGTGCAGAGCTTCGGCCGTTACAAGATTATTCGAAAACTGTTCAACGTGAAATAATGATATCTACCTAGGAATAACAATCAAAGTACGTTACACGTGTGTATAGGCGGTTTGGAATAAAGTGAGTACTCAGTAAAGCCCTGCTAAAGTACTATTTCTACTCAGTTCGTATCTTTCCGCGCGTAACGTCTAACAACGGGAAATATCTAACCCCTATGGACACGCCATCTTATGTTTGCGCGTGTAAGATAATTTGTGAACAGTAGGAATGTATACAGTTTGATAAAAAAAAGTTTAATACTTACATAAAATACAATTATGTCGATTTCGATTGCTATTGTTTCAGTATGGTTGTATTTAAGTAAGATAATACATGGAACTATGTTGCGTAATGTCGCTGCCGACCACACAAGCAGATGGTCAACTAGAGGTAATGCTGAATTATATCCAGTAACGGTTAGTGATATTTTTAAAAATGAAATTTTTAATGCTCACTTTATTCCGAATGACCTATATACCCATTTCATCTTTACCACTACTCATTAATCATATTTTATAACGGCTGAAAATCGCGAAAAAGGGTTATTTTTTTAAGTCCTTTTCAGATACGAAATTCTTGGCGCCGAATGTTTTAGAAGGTAAAGGCTTGTACAATACACATTTTATCTTTAATATTACGACATAGTGTCGCCACTGAATATCTCATAGAGGCGACTTGTCGGCGTGAAGACAGCACGCCAGTTCAGTGACTGTCTCTAGAGGCTAGAGAGATGCATGATAAGCGCGTTGTTTCGTCCTTACGTCTTCCGCACTTCTAAGCCTCGAACGCGCAAAACACGTTTACTAAGACGGTCACCTTAACATCGAACTTTAAGGCCTCGCTCTTTAGTTTTGCAGTGGTTTCGAAAATATTTTTTAAACGCAAATGAATACATATATCAAAAATTCGTTCTGGCAGTTTTAACACTTATATATAATTGTTTGTATGTGAATTTTTCTGTTGTAATACACCAAACGAATTTTTATATTTTTGCCCCTGAAATCACATATTTTGTTGTCAAATAAGCCAAAATGAAGCAAAATATTTTTTTTCTAGCAAACGGTACATCATTTTTAAAAATCGCTCTAACAAAATTGTGTACCGTATGACTGTACACAGTCTCAAAAATTTTCAAAGAATTTGGATAAATAATATTTTAGTTATTCGCAATTGTTTGAAATAAATGAAAGATCATGGCCTTAGAGCGCTGCTAAGGGGGGATGAGGGGTGGGAATGGGCCAGCGCCGGGGAATCCCTTAAAAACTCACCGACCAACGTTGCGATTTGCAAAAATCTGTGTTGCCTCGCCGGGAAGCGAACCCAGAATGCCTTGGTTAGAGACGACCTCCTTAGCCACTGCACCAACCGTAGCCCTTAAAGGGTTATCGATGTACGTTTATGCAGTTTAAAATACACACACCAGCCGAATTATATCATTTGAGGCTTAGAAGCATTAAAAAATATATGTATTTTATTACTCGTATTGTTAACTTAACAACAAAAGTCATTTATGGAAAGGAAATGCAGTATAGAGTTGTTTAAAGCTAATAATCAGCTAACAAATTAAAAAATAAATGTGAATAACGTTACTTATTTCACATGAACGCCTGTTGTACGACGACTATGTAGCCTAGCTGTTACTGAAGGTTACATACAGGTGCGAAATATACTCTTCCATGTCCTAATCTCTTGTCGACGACTGATGTTATCTGCATGTAACTTATTTCATATTAATACATGTGTATAACGGCTTAAAAAAAGGTAGTGTTTTAGCAGAAGATAAGCGAAAACACGATCACAAAATAAGGAAAACCAGTCTAAAACAATTAGTGCTTGAACCCTGTCTTCCGAATTGGAACATTGTATGAAAAACCAACACAATGGGGTTGGTTCGTTAAGGAATTGAATTTTGACAAATGAGAATTTTTGTTGTGGCACTGAAAAAATCAGCGCTAGGTAAGGCAAGGTACGGAGGCTTTGCGTGTCGTCGACAGCGAATCAGCACTATGTAACGATCTAGTCACTGAGGGCTTCTCCAGAAAGACTCACCAAGCCGTTAACTGACAATGAAATGAAACATAATGATTCATAAGACAGAGCATGCGTTTGGCACGGAAACCAAGCACATTAGGCATATGTTTGTAAAAAAATTAACCGGTGTAAGTCTGAACAGCCGAACATGGCACGATATGTACTCATAGTACTTTACGAGTACTGTGTACTGGTTTGAAATTTCCGTGTTTGAGACGCGGGAACAGCTGAGTGATAAGAGCCAGGGGACTGCTCTCAACGAGAGACACATGGTCTTCATTCACAGCGCGCTAAGCTGGCGTGAAGAGTTTTCGCAGAACTCTTTTTCCTGTGCGACTTTAAGCTGTGACCCTGAAATTTTATTTTTGCATAGTATGAAGTAAATACCAATGCACGCACCTCATTTTGCAATTTACGGATTCAGGTCGTATTTTCAGAGTTACAGCAGTCTAGAAAAGCCGTTTTTAGCCATTTCCAGAGTCCCAACAATCATGTTACTAACAAGCATACTGAATTTTCAAAAAGTGGCATAGCCTACGTAGTTTCAAGTGGGTGTTCTTTTCATAGATAACAACAATAAGAATAAGTTCGGCGGTTTCGCGTAAAAAAGTATTCGCGTTGCACGCCACAACACCGTCCAACGACTCATTCTTATCTGATATATGATGATGTGACGTGATGTCCCTCCATCTCGAGTCCATCTACGCATTTCTATGTTGAAGCAACCACGCCGCTTGTGATTGGTGCAAAAAAAAAAACGCGAAGGCTCAGGCATTTTAAATTAAACATACTCGACCCGCCGGTATATAAAAATACACTGATTTGTCTGTTGGAATTATAATTTAAAACATGCGTTTTTCTTTTGAACGGCTGTCATGGTTACGCCCGGGCTACTCAGAACATTTGCTACAACAGCTAAAATTGCACTCATTGATGCATAATTGAAATAAACAGTAAAACAGGTTTTATACCAAAAGGACACCATTCCAGAGAAATATTATATGAAGGAGTCTTGTATCATGTTTGTCAGGTTTACGTAAGTTTTCATTGCAGATCTGTGTACGTAGGTTTTGTGTTTGACGTACACATTGTGTATACACGTACATTTGTATGCAGCATTCTTAAAACAAAACAAGAACATAATTAACTAACGCTGGTAGATGTACCGTTGACTTTTGCTCCTCTGTAGAATGTAAGCGTATGATCGCGTGGTGTGATGTAATACCAGGTGTCTTTGACGGGAGTAGTCCTGATTAAAAAGGCTGTCAGGATGGGACACAGTGGATGACGTGATCGTCCCAGATAAGAAGAACACACATTGGACGGTTACTAGCCATCAGCTTCCCTCCCTGGAAACTTTATCACCAAAACCGGGAACTGTTTACTTAGCACATTTCAGAGAGAGAGAGAGAGAGAGAGAGAGAGAGAGAGAGAGAGAGAGAGATTGACAATCTAGTGAATTTCCCTACAACCTGGTGACAGAACACATGTTTATCAGCGAATTTATATGGATTGATGCTTAAAACTTTTTAAGGATTCACTTCAACTGGAAACTAATAAAATTGTTTTTGAACATATCATATTTGCCAAAATTACTTCCCCTAAACTTACAGAGAATAAAAGAAATTACAGGACACCTATAACGCAATGACGCTTTCTTCCGAAAATCTTTACTCATCTAAAATATATTTTCTGACAAGAAATATCGAACCTTCAGATATACGCTGCAATCTAATTAATGAAAATTCAGAATGATAAGTTTTCGTACTTAACATTTCCTTTCATGAAGGACTACAGCTTTTTCCCTTCAATGTCAATATTATTACTAATAACTTGAACTAAATTCTAGAAAATAATTTCTGTGGTACTCACAAAACAAAGCAAAATGAAAATATTACATTACAATTAGTGGAATGTACATTTGGATAAAACTATTTTGGTGCTACTATAGTTAACGAAAATTGTATTTTAAATTTGATATGTTGTACTTTGTGTTTAATTGCAATAATTTACAATTTTCAATCGTTCATATCTTAACCAAATATAACGTTTGAAAGATATCACTGTTTTGTAACAGATTTGAACGCTTTTATTATACACAGTACTATTAGATTTTATAAATTTTCAATACCGTAAACTGTAGCGATATTAAACCATTAAACTAAACATTTTGTGACCAAACAATACTCAGTGTCGGTATGGGTTTGCAGTGTACTGTGTGACAATACAAACTGCTGTACAACTCGGAAACTTCGCCGCAACTTTTTTGTTGTGATGAGAAGACAGTTTCATCAACCGCAACACGTAGGCCTGTAACATTCTTTCCCACAGACATCAAACATCAGTAAACACTTTTTTTTTCTGGCTTCCCATCTTCCTTTGACTTTCTCTTGAAAAAACTGCTTATTTCTCCTCCTTTACGGTGACATTGGCGGATATTTATTTCAAATAATCCAACTCTCACTTCCTCTTCCCTTTCTTGTACCAGTCATACCAGTCATCAACAACCTAACGTTTTTCACTGAACTTCAGGAATTTGTATCAAAACGTAATCCAAGTTATGTATTGATATTTGATACACAACTCCGTATTTAACGCTATGCTGAAGAAACGCAGCGACAGTAGGATAATAGAGTTTATCGTCAGGAGAGAAGACTGAAAATATAACACTGACGTTCAACGCGGAAGGGGTTGGAGAGCTTGGATTCAATACTAGAGTGTGACATCAAATCTTGTACTGATATCTATGTAGTTAAAGTTACTCATGTGAATACTGAAAATATTTATATATGGTTTAATAATCAAATTTCTAAGGGAAGAATATACTATGTTTAAACGCCTTCAAATATGTTATGTAACTAGGAGATGGTAAATGGAGAGAGCTAACACGGGAACGGACTGAGACTTCGACAGCAAAAAAAAAAAAAAAATTACCATACTCGCATTTATTTATATGATGAAATCCCAGGATAACTTTTACTCATGTCTTGTAATCACAATATTGTAACAATGAAGTGAATGTGGAAGGAGAATAGCCGTTTCATTTCATTGTATATGCGAGAACACGATAGGACAGAATTGAAGTTTTTTAAAGGAAAAATAAGGCAAGTTTTTTTTTTAATTTTTTATCAAAACGCTCTCCATTGAAGATATATGCGGTAGTAGTGGAGATATTTTTGTGACGCCGTTTCCATTATCCGGAAGTTGACGGCTTCAGAACTATTAGGCGAGGGTGAGCATGCGGTGGTTCGCCAGTGCCTTATGTAGGGACGGGGGTGAAGGGACAAACTGGGAGGTAACTTTAAATTTCTCTTTCCCAGCTGGGAATCGAACCCAGGACGCTTAGCCCACCGGCCGGAATCTCTAACAAATGAGCCAATTGGTCGGGCTATGGAGACAATTATGAAGGTTGAATTCCGAGAAAAGTTGCAACATATCCGGTACTATAGCAACGTGAAAAATAAACACTCGTACACTTAAATCTCATTTAAAGGAAAATTATTAGAAATATTGATATTTACTAATATTTCACACTTTACCATAATAACGCTGTTCATGATGTACGCGCGTGTCCTACAATTCTATAATTAAAGCAAAAATAAAAGCATTCTAGAGTGGTATTTTTACATTATATTCAGTAAGTTTGGTGAAAATAAGAAAATTAACATTACGTAAAGAAACTGAAGCAGTAAATATTGACAAAGTTCTTTAAAATAGTTATAATAAATTTGCTTTACTAATGGGCAATAATTCATTTAAATACATTGAATTAACACAATATTCCTAAATTTGCGTCGGAAACAAACACTAACATATTTATTTCTCTTTATTATTTGTCAGGTTAGAGTTTCTTTTAATTTACCTTTTAAATTCTAAACAATCTCTTGTTAGTAAAAAAAATGTCGACTTCCTTCGTGTTCGTGTGTGCGTGTGCGTGTGTGTGTACATGTGTGTGTGTGTGTGTGTATGACAAGTCATGGGAGAAAGAGACCTTAATTTTCAAGACGTCAAAGATTATTTTACTCTGATAAGTCATGGTATGATAAAATGACCCTCAAAATTACTGGACGTTAAGGTCCCTTTTCGTATGACCTGTCACATATATAATAGAAAAAAGTTTTAAAAGTCAGAAGATTTGGCGTATCCAATATTACATTTCAGACGCAAACAATTACTTTTGTGTTGTTGCGAGCCATGTGCTGGTAGGAAGATTTACAAACAAAAATTTCCCTGTCGTCGGTAGCGTTGTTGTTGGCAACTATCCAACTAACATTTATAGAAGTAATTATGTTTGACAGTTGTTTAAACGTGATCAAACTTCCAAAACTTAAGAAAAGTGGCAGGCAAGGAACAATATAAAAACGCAATATTCTAAAAATGAAAAGTCCTAATTATATTTTGTTTCCAGCTGAAAAACTAGTCAAGTTTAACAGGAATACGTTAGAATGTTGACTTTCACTGTAAATGTTTTATACTGGAAGCAGGTATGTACGAGAGAAACCTAGTGATTCAGTATGTTTGCCTATTTTATACTAGAATCAGGTATGTACAAGAGAACAAAAGTAATTGCTACGAAACTGCAATATTTGTCTTTCCCGTTGTGTAAAACTTTTTGTTGTGAGTGCATTTAATACGTTACCTTCCGCGTAACTCCAAACAATTGAAGCATCTAAGAAATATTGAACAATACTGTTATTTTTTTGTGGTTCAGATTTTATTTTCAAATTAGACCTTAACGTGAGTGCCTGCGTTTAGTGGAAACTGGTAGTGGTACGGTTCATTGTGCGATTGGCTTCTTAGCGCCAGACATGCTTGTGAAGGCTCGACTCTCTTAGTCGATGGCTCGTGTGCCAGGAACAAAAGACTTAAAGGTGTAATTTACGCGTGAAGTGGGCTGGAATACAGTAGCGTGTAACATAAATGTTTTGTTTTTGCCCCCCCTTTTTTTTTTTTGCCTTTTCTCTCTCCGCCCACCCCTTTCTCAAAAGAAGATGCTGACTAAACTGGCACCAAATACCTTATATAAGAATACTGGACACGTATATGTTTTAACATTGCAATGAATGGAAATAATCCACCTAGTGAGAAATGATTGAAACCATGGCATAGAATAAAATGTATGTACTGTTCTACGGGGTTGCTATGCCTATATAAGTGTATGGGCGCACATGAAGCCGGTTTTTTTTGGATGTCACATTATGGCCACCTCCTGTTCATTAACTTATCGTTACGTGATAAATTCGTAATAAAGACCTGGTTTCAAGCAAAAACTAGTTAACTAATGTTATTTGTTACATAGCTTAATTGCGTTAACATCCGATATGTTTTTTTTATTGTTTAAAAGCGAATAAACACAAATCTTAATAACCTCAAAAAGCCCCGGCGCCACATTGTGACACAAAAAAAAAAAAGTGGCTTCAAATACGTCACAAGACGCCGTCTCCTGACTATTCGTACCTCCGTGTACTGTTTTCTGTGAAACTTTGTATGTAATTTTTTTATGATTATCGAATATATGTGCACTGCAAGGATATGTAAAACAAAGTCGTAAAAAAGGCTAATCTCAAACACTTCTCACTAGGATCGCTTGCAAGAGTAACTACAGTGGTACTGGATAAAAGGTATTTGTTGGCACGTGAACCTTCGGTGTATCTTCACGACGTACGAGCTTCTTCTTTCCTCCATAACTCTCTCATTATATCCTTGCAAGCTTCCCAGAACCGCAGACGAACGGGTTATTTGATCCGTCTGCAGCTACTCCACTGAGAGAGTAACCCACTTTTCCCCCTCCCTTCTCACCGATTAACAGTCAGACCCTGCGGGAATGCAATTAAACATTGCACGAAATTTCATGACTTGCCTGGATTTAAAGACATGACGCACTCCACCATTTACATTATGACAGCTTTTCTCTGTTGGTTATAGCAGTGGTTTTAGTACAATTTGTAGCTTCCGAAGCGCGTCGGAGTTGATGTAGTTTCTTGCTGGCGGTTGGCTGAAAATACTTTTAAGTGACATGATTGCGTGAAAAAAACCCAACTAAAGTGGCGAAACGGCTCTCTTATAAAGATAGCAGTTTTGAGTTATATCACACTTCTTAACTTAGTAAGCTATAGCATTTAATTTAAGGAAAACATAAATAAAACTGATTAGCATGTCGTTATTAAATGTAATCATAACTATTTTATACAGCATTCTTCACTCCTTTGCTTCATATAAATTTAGTAGTTTGAAGAGTCAAGTTTTATGAGAAATGCAGTAAAAATAAATATAATCCACTCATCAATAATTATTGATGGCTGAGCTCTTGTTGAAGTGAGGCAGGTATGAGACAAAAATAAGGTGTCATCCAATAATGCCTGCTCTCTATCAACCAACAGATTCTTAAATTATTGATGCTGCTTGATTTCTTAGTAAAACATTTCTCTACAAACATACTTTAATTTATTAGCTATACGCATACTTAATTAAAAAAATATACAACATTATTTCAAAGTGTCATGCTTGAAAATCATGTGATTTTTGTATTTCTGTTGAAAAATTTCAAATCGTTGAGACCGCTTTATAATGAGCTGAGCCGCAACAAAATAATTTCATCATCTATAACGCATTTGAAAAAAAAAAAAAGTAAGAGTCATACTAAATGAATTTGTGGTCATGATTATAAAATACACACACACACACACACACACACACACACACACACACATATATATATATATATATATATATATATATATATATATATATATATATATATATATCCTATTGTGCGCGCTTTAATTGCAAGTAGTAGACCCCTACTGCTTATGTTCGAAAAGTTTCTGCAAAGATGTTAGAAAAAAATGGCCTGCCTAGCTATTTTTTTAATTTAAAAAACCACAACTTCTAATCTTCTGTTCGCCATTTGACATAATTCTTCTTGCCAATTCAAGCACTGAAATTGAGAAGAAAATAGCATTACATGGTAGAAAAACATCATTACAACTTAATCTACGAATTTCTCATAACGGGGTGTCAAAGTCAAAATTTACTTGTTACACTACCATGCAAATAGTGAAAACCAACTAACCTAATTAAACGAAATAATTCACTGTGAACTTACATCCCGTGAGCAATGTAATAAAACATCAAAATAACCCACAATGTAATATTTTGAATTTAAAAAAAAAATCGCGAAATTCAGAAAATAGTTGCAAATTCAGAAATGTTTTAAAACACAAAAACAGTTCGCGGGATTTTTTCAAATGTTTAATTACGTAGACCAAATAATGTTATTACACTGTGGATTATTTCACGTACGTAAGTCAATTGGTTTTCACTATTTGCATGGCAGCAGAACATGCAAATTCTGACTGTCGCACCGTTATGAGAAAACTACGCCAGTTAAAATTATTTCATAAGAGGACACTGCACTCACAAATATCGTCTACAAAACTAACAGATTTTCATATAAATATATAACTATGACATTATCGCACTTGAACATCCTTAAGTGCCGACGAGGGTGACATGAGGTGAAGGGACAAACAACATCCATGCCTAAGCCAGGATTCAAACCCTTGACCTCTTCCACCGTAGAGCGGCGCCTAACCGAACACGCTACGGAGGCCGGCGGTTATGGATGCTGTGTGTGTGTGTGTGTGTATATATATATATATATATATATATATATATATATATATATATTTCTTGTAATCATCAGTTTATAAAATTATGAATTGCTTACACACGAGTGTTGCTTGCATGTTGCAGTAAATAATTTTTAATATTTGCAATAAATTAGGACTTATTAATTTGATTTAATTATCAATTTTCCTATCCCGAACGAACCTGGCTACACCTACGATGACAAACTTCTAACAGTGTGTTAATAATTTTTGTCAAATAATGAATAATCAGTAATCACAGCTCGCTACAAAGCATTCCAAGTGTAGGCAAATAGGAACCGTAACCATGGACATATTATAAACCGGGGAGCTTGATTCAGGTGGAGCAAGGTTGCCACATACTAAATATAGTACTTTTAAATTAAATTAATTTTCCGGTTTTTTGAATGAAAATCTAACACTTTTTTTTTTCAAACTCTACTACAGATTAATTTTCTCTCAAAAATCAGACACTAACAAGAAAAGCGCTACTGATAAACTTAATATCTCACATTCATCGTAACACTGGTGTATTAAAACATCGTAATTGATAATTCTCTAGACGTGTATCCTAAACAAATGCATTTTAAAAATTTATCCTTTCATTCTCTTTGTAATATGAAATCATTTCAGGAAAATTACATTATATTATTGGTAGACTACAAATTCTAGTTTTAACAAAGATTTATGTACGATTAGTAACATTAAAATGGAAAATAAAATGTGGGCACTTTTAATATTTAAAACCGAGGAAACTTTTTTGTGTGAAAAAACTCGGATGGATCAAGTGTAATTTTTAGCACTTCGCTTCAGTTATATAATTCTTCACCAAATCGCTACAAAACTAATGTACTGAGCGAAACGTAGTTTTCCCACCGTGCCAATGTAACCCGGGTTTACGGTACATATCTAAGTAAAAATCTAGTACTTCATTTACTTTTTTTTTTTTTTTCGTTGTGGCAACTCTGGCTGCCCGCGCAGTCAGTCACCTGCTGGGAACGTTATCACGAAGCCATGAGAATGTCGTGCCCTGCAGAAGGAGGGCAGCATCTCCTGCTCATCTCTTCGCACGGAGGGCCGTTCGTGCGCATGCGTCGGCGCCGCTTTGATCTCCGCCGACAAGGTCACGAGTCAGACCTTACAGCTTCCTCGCCTGCCATCGTGTGTCTGAAGTATTATAACACCTGTACACTGCAGCAGCGGCGTTCACAACCAACCAAAACTTTCTGAACTCTACGAACTGGATTACTGTAGCGAAACGTTTATTGCGGGAGAAAAAACTTAGAAACGATACACTATAACTTCGTTTAATAGTTGCTTCTGTGTTGCGATTTTGCATACGTGTTTTATGATGCTCATGTAATTTTTCTGCCTTTTTTTTTTTTTTTTTTTAACCTGAAAACCATCATATTTTGCTGCAACACGTCGGCTAGAACCAATTTTTATATCCCTTGGAGGAAATTGTGGCGGTAAAAGGCACATAAAAATAAATTTTTGTACATCGTTGACAGATAGGCTGTGCTGCTGAAAACTTACGCAACACTACCACGACTTCCTTCCTTCGTCTGTCCTGAGTCGACAAATCACAGACGTTAGGATTACTAGACAAGTACGCCAGCTAGTGTAAGTTATTTGGCTATAGATTGTCGACGACAGCATGTGTGTCTTCTTAAAATAGGCATTGTTATAATATGTATAGTTTATTACATCCACTATAAGTATAGAAGATACATTAAAGTACAAAGCTTTAGAACATGTTAAATTATAGATTGATGTCTGGCTAATAAGTACACTGAAACATATACATTAATCATCTTCGGCACTGATGCATCACGTCCTGGTTATAAATAGACTTGAACATTTTAAATTATTCTGCATTTTAACTTGTCAGCATGCTACCATCAATGCTTGAACCCGGCCTTATATTGACTGCGATTCATCCTATAAAACAGCTCCTTTATTGGGCATATAAATTTATGCAGCCTGTCACTCACTAATGATTAGATTCTTAAAGTACTAATTATGCGAATGACCAAACTGAAATAGCCGTTCCTTGCGAGGTACTTGTCGTCGCGTCCAGTGTCCGATAGAGACGTGGCCTCGACTG
>PNEQ01102068.1:45160-76398 GCA_003012365.1 Medauroidea extradentata | reverse complement strand
ATATATTCAATATTAGTTTTTGTGATATTACAAAATGTGTAACTTTAGCTTACATCGCGGGTGATCAATTTAAACTGTAAAAAAAGTAAAATGTTTGGTACACAGCATTAGTTAAATAGAAGTATGAAAATGAATAACAGTTTTTAAAATGTAATTTGTCGAATTTGTCTTTGTGAACTAAACTACTGTAAAAATACATATGTACATATGTTACATTCAGTCTTTGTTTCGGTGTCTTGCGGTTTATTATTAGATCTATACGTTGGCTACTTATTTTTACAATTATGTTCTACGTTATCTAATTAAATATGCAGTAAAAAGTAACATTACAAAATAGAAACATAGTAACAAATATATATGTAACGGACATTTACATAGTAAATATTGTGTATATAAACTAAGAGTGAAGTTTTGTTCGCGTCGTTGAGCGAGACCATGCCTCGCGCACGAGATATTATGTCTTCTACCTGCCGCCAAAACAACAGCGATTCGCGGAAATCGTCATGAGGGGCATAGAAAGTTAATTTATACTATCCTTTTTATTTTGTTCGCTGATACCCCCCATCTATCTTGTATAACAAAAAAGTTTCTCGCTTACTATAATTTACCCTGCATTTTCCTGTCAAATGTCAACAAGGCATTGTTAAAATTTTTTTTTATAATATATGATAGTTGCAGAAATTAAGTTAATGGACATTATCACTGGCAGTATAGTTCATAAATGCAATACAAAAATTTTGAATACATTTGGCTGAATAGTTTCAGATTTATGAAGAGTTTAGTTAGACAGGTTTTTGTGGCGCGCGCGCATGCATTGGCTTGCGCCAGCTCCGAAAGACCCAAAATGGCGGACGATTATACCCACTCTTTATAGTGCCTTAGGTGTCACGGTGGCCGAGGGGTCAGACCTCTCGCCTCCCACCAAGGCGATCCAGGTTCGATTCCCAGCGTGGTTGGTCCCCAGATTCTCGCACGTGGGAATCGTGCCGTACGATGCCGCTGGTCGGTGGGTTTTCTCGGGGATCTCCCGTTTCCCCCGCCATTCATTGCGGCGCTGCTCCATACTCACCTCATGTCACCTCCCACCAGCGCTTAAGACCTCGATGTTGAGCGCTGACCAAAATCTCTTCACTCACTCTTTCGCAATAGTTTGTGTCCCTGATTTCAGGCTCAACCAATTATAGTAGAAGTTTAAACTCATCCTGACACTTTCTTCTAAAATTTTGAAACTATGCCTCATCTTCATGACAGAGCCACAGAATATTTAGGCATACAGAAGTGAAATAGCCGGTAGGCCAGCGAACTCAGTCACACACGCCAGCAGAATGGCTTCCCTGGCCAGCAACATGGCGGAAACACCTACTGCCAATTAGCGCGAGGCAGCTGCTCTGATAATCGGCAGCCAGGCCAATAGGAAACCTGCAGTAACATGCAGGAACCAAACATACACGGGGCTGGCATCAACAGTCTCGGGCAGCCAATAAGCGGCGAAGTTCGCCAATATCAAACAAGCCGCCACGTCATTTCACGTCGGTATTACTATTTAGTCTGTGACAGAGCTCTCTTAGCAGCAATATACTTCATTTTCGAAACACAAGAAATTCCTCTTCCACCATCTTCTCTGTTTCTTGTTCCTTCACATTTCATTATCACTTATCACTATAAATGCGGTAGCGGCAATTCGTTTACGTAAAACAGGCATGTTTAGTGATGATGGTTTATCGCGGGAAAACTTGACTGTTTGCTGGGTTTCAACATACGTTCAGCTTACCACAATATTACTAGCTTTCGCATGTACGTGTAGCCGTTGCCCTAGTTGACTGAGTCTATAAGAATCCCGCTTATTATTGGTCTGCAAACAGCTACGTTGTACCAGACGTATATCACCCAATCGCACATGTCACAAGAAACTACAGTATTTGCAAGGGTATACTGGCACAAATATTCCTTGCGATATACAATCATCTCTAAGCATATTTCAAAAGTCACACTCAACATTTATGTACTATCGCAACTGAGAAAAGTCGTATTCATTGATAACAGATCGCAGAATGCTGTTCCCTCATCAAAAGACACTTTTCATATGCCAAATGGTACACATATATTACGGATAGAATTTGTAACGATACTCATCTAAGATAAAATTCGGGTGTTCGAAATCGTCTAATGTATAAAACAGCATTCGCCTGATGTTTCGGTTGACTCGACGTATCTACCACTTCAACTGAACTGAAATTTTGGTGGGTCTGGTAGACATTCTCAGAAACATTAGTTTCGTGAACTTTCAACTGCAGTTTAAAAAAAAAATTGAACTAGACTATGTTCTTTTGAATGTTTTGGTCAACATTTGTTATATTAATTTACATGGAAAATTATATTGTTCTTTTAGGCAAGGGGTGAACACTGTTATTGTATTTACAGTTTTTGAGCCATAACTAGAACCATGATTTTGTCGCGAAGAGATTTATTGCCCCAGTTTGTTCCAGTCTCTTACTTGCACATCGCGGCTGTGCTTCATGGTTATTGGCAGCATATCTGTGTTCAGACACGTCTCTCATTTGACTGCACCAATCAGAGTAAGACAATTGCGGAACCATACATCTCCGATTCGCCAATAGAAACCCAAGATACTGAGAGTTAACATCCAATCACTAGAGACATGAACTTTTCGCGAAAAGAATTTTGCCCCACTTTGTTCCAGTACCTTATGTGCACGTCTGCAGTTCTGCTTCATAGATATTGGCAGCGTGCCTTTGAACTGTGACGTTTCTCATTTGACTGTACCAATCACAATAAGGTTACTGTACTGTGATTTGCGTGTAAAACCCCACGACACACGAATGTCAAAACATCCAATCTCTGACCGTGAAGCAAGTCTGCAGACGTGCACACAAGTCACTGATACAAAGTGAGGCAAATTTCTTTTCGCGAAAAGTTCATGTCTCTACCAATCACTGACCATGAAGCAGAGCTGCAGACGTGCACATAAGACAATGAAACCACTTGATTAAAATATCACTTCGCCATAAAATCGTGGCTCAAGCCATAACATTTATTCAAATCGAACCATCAAATGTTTCTCTTCCCCAAAGAATATTATGTATTATTGGTAAACAGCTTGACATAAATTATAATGAAAGATTCCATTATTATTTGTGTCAAGCAGTTTGCCATGTATATATACTATGCTTTGTCGAAGAGAAAGTTTTGATAATACAAATTGAGTAAATACTATGGCTCAAAAACTGAAAATACAATAAAATTGCCTAACACTCCCCCTTGTAATGTACTCACACATTACAATAATGCTATATTTCATTTGGATATTTAAATATAGTTATAACGGATTTAATTTTCAATTTCTAGTGTCACGAAGTTGGAAAATATCCAAACTATGTATTCTTTTAGGTACCATTACTCTGAGACAGCAACAGATTTTTGTTGTTGATGCTATCTGTGGTGTTTCTAAAATAATATCTTATGTAGAAGTAACGATTGTTCTGTAGTAGAAAGAAAACGTTTTCTCCTTATACAGAACACATTGTCGCTGAAACCAACTCGATACCACCCAGAATCAAATTTGAATGTCGTCCCTATTCCAACAGAACTATGGTACCTACAACACTTTCCTCTCAGTTGAAGCGTCAAACTGATGTTCGATTATCGTCTCAGCCGGCATGTACGCTGCTGTTTTCAACGACTGTTGGATCAAACGAAGAATTTTCTAAAACGCAGTTTCCGAAGTACGAACGCAGTAAAAACAGAAATCTTTGTGACGCGCAAGACCGTGCCACTTTTCGCTTTCGAGCTCGCTTGTTGTTAGTTACGGCGACAACCTCGTCGTGGAAAACAAATCTGTTCTTCGAGGGGCGTCCCGGTAGCAATCTCTTAGATTGAAACATGAAGTATGCATGAGGAATTTGCGTGGTTGGCGCGCGTGAGGCATGGTGGCTTTGACAACAACTACCCACAGGAATGAACTTTTTTTTAACCTCTCTCCCTCCCGCCAGTTTTTCTCCGACGCAGAGCAAAGACTCCCCGTGGGACCGCGACAGCTTGGCTGGGAGGACGCGAGGAAAAATGTGAAGGAGGGCTTAATATGACGTCGACCTCGACTAATACGGAGTCGTGAAGGTCCGTCTTTGGGTCACCTCGTCAGCTCTATTTCTCCACTCCCCCCACCTAGCTTAGCAAGTTAGTAACACTGCCGAGTGTTTGTAACGAATTTAAAGTAGTCACTAGCAAAGCGTTTTATGTAAAATCTGTGTTTGCCATTACAACCGCGTCTCTGTAAATACCATGTTCTGGGAATACAATTGTTTCTCCCCGTAAAAGGTAAATATATTGTTCGTTTAAACATTTTGAGCGTGGTTCACGTATGAGGTGCATCAAATGTGATTGAAGTTTCTCTTCCTCATGGGATACCCACGAAGAAATATGAAGTGAATTGTAACACAGCACTATTGTTTACCCTTTTCCAGCCAATCACGTTCAGTGGCCAAACCAACAAATCGGTTGGTTATGAGCATGTCAACATGTCTGCCCCGTGAAAAAAACTGCAATCACATTTTATGCATTTCGTCCAAAATGTTTAAAAGAACAAGGTTCAATAGGCAGACGGCAGCTTTCTTTGCAGTGAGTGTTGGAAAGCTGGTGCACTGGTACAATAAGTCGCAATATGCGTGCTGATTGTGTTGAAAAGTAGCTGAAAGATGTTCGTATCTTTTGACTGTAAAATTATTTTAAAATTCATTACTGTTTTTCCTGTTTATTTTTACAGCCCATTGGAGGTAGAAGAAAATAACACTCGTATTATACTATGAATGATAAACTGTCTTAAATTGATGTGCAAGTATACTGCATTTAATTGAGATACCGCATAATTTATATTGAATGTTTATTGGTTGTTTGCTTGGATTCTCAAATAAAACACATAGGAGTTCGTTAAGCACACTTTTTATAAACGAATGTTAGTTGCTATTTTCCGTTTGACAGTTAACCATAAATGATCTCGTTCTAAAAAGAACGTTTTTCTATATTTCTTTATGAGATTATGAGATAGTAAATCAGGATATCTTAATGTAGTATAAAGTACTGACACTTAATAAAAAAGAACATTTGCCCACTTATACACATACATTCATAAAATAATAAAAGTAATAATACAATTTAATGGTAGATAATAAAATAACACGTAACTACATTATTTTATTAATTTAGCGTTTGAAAAAACAATTAATATATATTCTGTTTTTATTAGTATGTTGTGTAATGTAATCGAGCGAAAGTTCCGATTATTACATATGTTTTATCAAGACGGTTTAGTCAGTAAGTTGTAGTACGTGGAGTGATATATGAGGAAATACAGCAAAGGGAGTTCAAGAAGTGAAGTAACGGTGTGGGAAAAATTGGAAGTGACGGTGTTGAGAATGTCGGTGTGTGAAGTGACTGTGTGGGAAATGATGGTGTATGAAGTGCTAGTACGGGAAATTACGTTATGTTAAAAGACGACTTGGTGGAATGACGGTATGTGAAGTGATGGTGTGGGGAATGACAGTGTACGAAATGACGATGAGGAGAGTGATGATATGAAAGTGATTGTGTCGGGGATGCCAGTATGTAAAGTGACGTTGTGGGGAATGACGGCACGTGAAGTGACAGTGTGGGTAATGATGGTGTATGAACTAATAGTGTGGGAAGTGACGTTATGTTAAATGACGGTGTGGTGGAGTGACAGAATGTGCAGTGATGATGTGGGGAATGATAGTGTATGAAATGACGGTCAGAAGGACGGTAATATGTAAAATGACGGTGCGGGGAATGACAGTATGTGAAATGACTGTGTGGGGAATGACAGCATGTGAAGTGATGGTGTGAGGAATGGTAGTATGAGAAGGGAGTGATGGCATGTGAAAGGACAGACAGTGTGGGGAATGATGGTGTATTAACTAATAGTGCGGGGAATGACAGTATGTGAAATGACTGTGTGGGTAATGACAGCATGTGAAGTGATGGTGTGAGGAATGGTAGTATGCGAAGGGAGTGATGGCATGTGAAAGGACAAACAGTGTGGGTAATGACGGTGTATGAACCAATAGTGCGGGGAATGGCAATATGTGAAGTGATGGTGTAGGGACTGGCAGTGTGGGGAACGAGTGCCCCAGACAGGAAAGGAAAACAGCGCAGCTGGAGTAGCGTGGGGCCCTACGAGGCGGGAGAGCGTTGTGCGCGACAGTAATCTCGCTAATGCGAGCTCCGGCTCACGCACCTCGCTTCTTGGTCGGTCCCCGAGGCGCTATCAGTCCGGGAGATGCCTCACTAACAATTGGGTTACACCCACTTTCAGCATAATCATCGACCTTGCGCGCCGACACCCATCAGTCTCGAGTGAAGCGTGACTACCTCCAACGGTTGGAAAAACACACCAACCACGAGTAGGGTAAAATACCTCATTCGTCATCTTTCAGAGAATCAGGCAACCGGCCTTATCAACATTCGCGGATGGGCAAATTTCAACGCTTTTACCTCTACTTACTTTACTTACTGCAAGATAGTAGGGGGTATTTCA
The DNA here is from genome assembly GCA_003012365.1 of Medauroidea extradentata. NCBI lineage: Eukaryota > Metazoa > Arthropoda > Insecta > Phasmatodea > Phasmatidae > Medauroidea > Medauroidea extradentata. The sequence continues at coordinate 69,830 of PNEQ01102068.1, read as the reverse complement.
GTTTTATTGCATGGTTCAAAATATGTCGGATTGTGTCTACCGATCACATCTTTTTACTTCAAATTATGTAGAAACAAATAATAAAATATTAAAAATATAATTTTTACAACTAGTACCAATCAACAACTTTTCTAAATAGCTAAGCGACTACGAGCAATACATTGTTACTACTTACATAAGTTTGTATGGAAAAATTCGTATAAATCTACAACGCTTGTTTAAAGTAGTTTTGCAACTAAAATTATATTTTAAATAAATCTTTAGCGCGTATAATGTAGTAAAGTGCAGATAATGCATCATACATGGTAACTTTCTGTGCGTGTGTAGTTAGCCATCAGTGAATAATATATCTATATGTAGTAGAGACATGAATATCAGGGAAAATCATGACGTCTGTAAACATGCTTTGTAAATGTCAACGAGGGACACAATACAAAAGTCGGTGTAGTAAGGTTTTATTTTGCTTTCACACCCTGTCAAGATTGAGAAGAACGACAACACGTTACAGAAAAAAGTTAGTACCGTAAACCGGGGTTACTTTGACCTTGTGGGGTAACTTTGCCACACCCAAAATTTAGTACTTTATGTAGTTTTGCAAAGAAAGTTTTAAAGATTAACTGTATGTTCAAAAAACATTATTTCAAATACTAGGTTACAATTGTCTACTTATTTACCACAAGGCTCCAAAACTTACATTTTCTGTGGTCATCGTAACCGCGAAAATGGACAAAGTAACCCCGGTTTACGGTAGTGTAACTGACAGTACACTCAGACTTTTTGTAGATAGATTATAAACGTTGTACATTCTATCTCAAAAGTTGATGGCATAAACTGTAACCTAATAAGAATTATTGTTTAAATATCATCACTCTACGCAAGCATATGAGTACACGTACCATATTGTTTTTTGTCACACCAGTTGCGTGAATGTGTAAATTGCTGCAGAGTGGAATGTTCACTTAGAAGCGAACAATTTTACTAAACAATTTAAAAGTCAGCAATTTTTCTTAGAACATGAAATTACATTGATTAAAATAGTCACATCAAGCAAGCTTTTTTTCCCCTAAAATACTCACATTCAAAACCTAGCAAGTAACCTAGATTCAAATTTTTGTACGAGTAAAACTGCGCATCACGTGACACCTAATGAAGGCACCACGCCATGAGATGGCTCATGAGTAGTTTGTTTCACGGAACTTCTCTCGTATGGTTTATGACTTGCAAAATATTAAAACGTGTTTTGGTTGGTGGTTTAGTGATTTAGTATTGTTCAGTTGAAACTTTGTCAAGAATTCCTTACTTTGAAATATTCTATACATATTAAAAACATTAAGGTGTACCTACTTACTATTAATTCGTCAGATTATGTTCTAATGAAGATCGTTTAATAATTTAAAATGCCACATACACCACGGAATCTGTGGATTCAAGCTTTAAACTTATTAAATAACAAATGTATTCATTATTCATTACGAAATTGGTTTCGCACAACGTTAAATATAATAATAACCTTTTAACACAGTTTTAAGGATTACTGAACTCTTATTCGTGGGAAAACACGAATGGGTTATCTTAAACTTATAACAAATACATTATTCTTAATGTATACTGCCATTTGCGAGCCTGCTTAAATCAAAGAAGTAAAAACTTGACAGTGATAAAATACGTCATTTGTCAAATAAATAAACTTTTCAACCCCGAGAGTCTCCACCGAGACAGCCTGTTTTCAAGCCTCGTATCACAAAGCCTATGAACCACAAAATTTTGTTCTCTCATTAGAGTTGTTAAAATTATTACTTCAGAAGGTCGTGTTATACGTTTTCTCCGTAAATCCTTCACGTCACCAATGTTGGATTACAATAAAGTAATGAATCGATATATTTGTTCTGCGCAAAGGTTCTCAAATCCCGTCAGAAACGTTGAGCAAAAACACCGCATACAGTAAGAAACACATAATTATACTTGTAAGACTAGGACAGAACGCAGATGAAAAAAGATCAACTTTATATCTGAAGGCATTCAGATGTGAGTAATTGGTACCACTGTTTCCGAGAAAAAGTATACCAAAATATTACTTTTTATTATTTGAGATTTATATAGCTTGAGTTTCTTATTACACTTATCCAGTGAAAAGTCAGTCTGAAACCACGCCTGAAGCATATCTTAAAATTTGTAATTATTTTGGGCCAGCAAAACATGTTGCTCGATAGTGTCACACTGGCGCGGAAAGAATGCTGGGTCGTTATTATTTGCAACACCAGTTCCGACGTAACTGTGTTTATGGTCACCGTGTCGACGTTCATGTGCTTCGGTATCCACTATGATAAGGGGCGTATAATCCGTTCCATAAACTAGTTACCTTTTTTCTCACATCACACCTATTTTCAGAAAGAAATTGTAGTATTAATAAATTAAAAACCGTTCTTGGTTAACTGCAAGTGTCAGAATAGAAGACATGATTGTGACAGCCCAGAAAACGCTAGAAAGTTACTTATTTCACTAGGCTTCAAGTCTCGTTAACAGCGAGGGCTTAGAGACTAAGATAAGCAACTGTACACAATGAAAGGAACTGGGAGGGAAATAGGCCGAGTCCTATGTTAAGATCGCTGTCTACATCAATTTTGAACATCATATCTTTATTTTCATATTTGTACGATATATTTTTTTCTTAACTGAGATATAAATTGTGACTAAATTTTGCTCGTATGACATTTTTTTATCTGTAATAGTTTTTGCGTAATGACTCGTAAACGTTTAAATTTGCATTTTACGTTTTTTTTGTGCGCCACTAAAACTAACTGGCATACCAAACTGAAAAAAAGGTACAGTGAATAACGATGTAGTTGGCAAGCACCCTCCACTATAAAAAAGTTAGTAATTCCTTTTGTGTATTTAAAAAATTCTGGAATTTTTCAAATTTTTTATTTCAAATTTCAGGAATTTTTTTAATACAAAAATATTTTTTTCTATAGGCTATAGCAGACGTTGTAGCCCACAACATCATTAATCAGTGTAACATATTTCAGTTCAGTATGCCAGTTGGTTTTACTGGTGTACATAAAGCCGTAAAGTGTAAATTTTGACGTTGTACGAGTCACTACGCAAAAACTATGAGAGATAAAAAAACATCTCAAAAACAAAATTTAGTCACAATTTATGTCTAAAATAAGAAAAATTATATATCGTACAAATATGAAAATAAAGATATGACGTTCAAAATTGATGTAGACCGCGATCTTAACATAGGACTCGGCCTATTTCCCTCCCAATTCCTTTCATTGTGTACAGTTGGTTGTCTGAGTCTCTAAGCCCTCGCTGTTAACGAGACTTGAAGCCTAGTGAAATAAGTAACTTTCTAGCGTTTTCTGGGTTGTCACAATCATGTCTTCTATTCTGACACTTGCAGTACAAGACATCAGGACATCGAGGCGTTCAGAAGCCATACCGACTAACTCAATCGTTACTAATTGTTCAGTAGGACACGTCAAATATGTCTACGTGTTAAAAATGCAAGTGGTAAAATTTGCATGGTTTCGTAATTTTTTATTGAGTTTCACATGGCAATATATTTTGTAAACATATTTATAGCCTTGTAAATAATTTTATAAAAATAATATAATGTAAAAACTATATTTTTGTGGAGTTAGATTGCCAACTGAAATTTACTCAATAACATTCTAATGAGTTATGCACAAATCCATTTTCCGTTTCTTATGAGGTATCGAGTTCAAACCTCAACAGACCCCTTTTTTAATCCCCCCCCCCTTTTTTTTCTCTAGGACGAATTGCGGTGACAAAGAGTCGCTATTTTCAATATTTACGTCTATAATTTACACACTGTGAGAGATATTGGCTTGAGATTCTTACACCCCAAGCATATTTCCGAAATTTTGAAAAAAAAAAAAAAAACTTTAAGATTAAAGAGTAGCCCATATTAAGGTGACTTTAAAAAGTTTTTCTGACCAATTTTTCTTTACCTACAAAAATTTTGGAAATATTCTTTTGCATAACTTAAATGTACCACATTTAATTACAAAATTATTGGTAAAAATCTTCCAAAGGTTTCTTGTTTTTGAATTTTCAAGTAAACAAATTTAATGTTCAGGTAAAATGAAACGGAAATGTGTTATACAATAAACCAATGAAAAATCAAGTAAACATTGTTCTTGCTCTTTAAGTAAGTTAACTTACCGGTTAATTTTTTTAAGTAGACAACAAGAACAAAATAATTTAAAATTACTTAAGTTTAAAAACTAATCGCAATATATATATATATATATATATATATATATATATATATATATATATATATATATATATATATGTATATATATTAATTCAGTATCGAATCACCCCTACGCGTACTAATAATTATTTTCTACATTCGATAGGGGATTCTACACTCACTACATTTAATTCAGAGTGTGCACTAGTTATAGACGTACCGGTCATAGGTTAAGGGATATAGTCTGGATCTGTGTCTGTATAGTCAACATAAATATAACTTATAGTGCTACGTACATCACTTTCAATTTCAGAACCACTCATTTATAATTAAATTAATACAAGTAATGTAACAGTATGATTAAAGCATGTCCGTATTCATCGTGTACATCACAAACCAAACATAACCTCTCAAAACAATAGCTGAAGCAAACAATAAAACAATTGCAAGTTTCACGGAGTTAATCGCTATGGGAACTGAAATATTTGTTGAAATATTCAGATGCCATAAATGTTACTGCATCATTGCGACCGACTGTGTACGTATGGAGATATTCGTTTTGGCCACTGAAAGGATGGCACAATTTCTGATACAACCACTTGCAAAACTAAAAAATTACAAAAAATGGAGTTAGTCGGTATGGCTTCTGAACGCCTCTTGATTCCAGGCGGGGTCGGTCCCTGGAATATCACATTTAGGAATCGTACCGGACGATGGCGCTAGTGGGCGGGTTTTCTCATGGATCTCCTGTTTCCCACGCTCTTCTCATTCCGGCGCTTCTTCACTGCAGTACCTCATTCCATGTCATGTTTCGGAGCAAGTAGATGCTTTACGGGCGACCACTAGGTGCATGTAGTCGTCTGCCGAATCCTGAAGGATGGCATGGAAAGAGGTCCTCCAATGGTGGAAGTGATGGAAAGTGTAGCGCGGGGAAAGGGAGAGTACCACGAGAAAACCGACCCTGCCGCTACACAGCCGCGGTCCCTGCTAGAAACCAAGTTGAGCTGCACAACAAACCGCAGATGTTTTTGCCAACACAACTCGTCAGTAGAACAGACTGTACCATCGTCTTCAGCCTCCCTGCTCACAAACTGTAAAGACGCAGAGCTCTTCGACTCCGTGGATCCAGTTCGTTACCCGACGGCCAGGCCGCAAATCGAGAGGCGTGTTTCTTATTCGCGTCTCGACTCTGGTTTTAGTTCCTACCCAGTTCTTCGAGGTTTTGTTGGCTCCAACTCTCGGATGATAAACTGGTTTGCGGCAGAAAGGATTCCCGCGCAACCCTCCCCCTCCCCTCTTCCCATACGGCTTGGTCGCGCCCAACTTGACTTCTACAGACTTGCTCTGCAGCTCTGAGCGATATGTATGCCAGGAACCCTCCTGAAGTTAGGAAACAAACGTTTTTGTTTTAATTGATTTTTAATTTTACCGAAGTTCCACCGTAAACTTTTTACTGCACGAATACTATTAAGAGAAATTAGAGGGAAACGAGATACACATACTTTAAAATTGCATACGAAAATTAGAGTCAAATGCACACTTCCCTTGGATTCGAGTAAGGATTGAATTTGTATGACGGTTACAGCATACTAACATGTTGACCTCGGCAGAGCAGGCCTACAAATGCTCTCTACAATTATAACTTATATGAATAAATAAATAAATATACATACATAACATTTTCTAGTTGCAATAAACGTATGCTATAGCTTTGTAGCGTCAGACATTTAGTTGATACTATTAATAGGCTTATCATTCTTCTTACCGTTATTTACTTCGTATCCACATAATGTCACGCTTGAAATGAAATTATATATTAATTAACTAATTTCTTCTGTGTAACTATTCCTTTCCAGAGTTTGATTTTTAACGAACTTACGGGCGCGGTATACCGCAATTTTCATAATCATTATTTTATTTTGTATTTATACCACATAATTTTATTCTTATTTTAGACACAAATGTGACTAAATTTGGCTCTTATGATATTTTTTTATCTCTCATAGTTTACGCGTAATGGCTTGTTAAAGTCATATTTTGCATGTTTCCGTTTTAACGACTACACTAAAACCAACTGATATACCAAACTAAAAAAATCACAGTGGATAAAGACATTGCAGGCTACAATGACATGCTCATAAAATTAAATAATAAAAATTATTTGAATTAAAAAAATGCTGAAACTAAAACTAAAAATTTAAAAAATTCAATAATTTTTTTTTAATACAAATAATTTTTATTCTTTAATTTTATGAGCATGACATTGTAGCCTGTAATGTCTTTATCCACTGTGATTTTTTTGAGATTGGTATATCAGTTGGTTTTAGTGTAGTCGTTAAAACGGAAACATGCAAAATATGACTTTAACAAGCCATTACGCGAAAACTATGAGAGATAAAAAATTTCATAAGAGCCAACTATAGTCACATTTTGTGTCTAAAATAAGAAAAAAAATATCTGGTACAATTAAAAAATTTAAAAATGGCGATGAAAATAATTGCGGTAGACCGCGCCCTTACCTTTTTTTTTTTCTCAGCACTTATTATGGTTGAGTAATTTAATTCGTCATGATAAAATTTTTATTTGCAATGTTTAACAAGAGCTTTGGGCCACAATATGTATATGTACTATGGCAATTGTTGTTGACACAGTTTGGTGGTTCTGATGTAAAAGGAGTTGTTTCAAGTCTGTTCGTTATTGACGGTTACTGGAATAAAATCTATGCTTAAGTAGACTGACAAATCTGGAATTATTGTTTTCGACTTAAATGTCTACACTTAACTATAAAGTTCAATTAAAATTTTTGATTAGTAGGAGCTACAGAACTTAGGCAGATTGGTGTTCAGTACAAATGTTGTTAATGGCTCCAATTTGCTTACTGTATAATATACTCATTTTTACTTCCTGAGATTTAAGCGCAATCAATTAGACCTTATACTATGACGACCACACAAAGCTTCGACGATTCCAATCTAAAATGCTTATTCGATATTATTAACTTAATGCATGTTTAGAACTCTGCATTTAACCGTGGCTAGTAGACAAACAAAGTTGTTCAATATTTAAGTTCTCATACCTTAATAAGCTGGATTGTAACAAATCGTTGCCTGTTTAAAATTAGGGTCTTCTGATTGTGATTAAGTAGTCATTTAATCTACTCTAGCCGAGGCATTTAGAAACCGTAGTATTATATGCCACAATATTATGTCGATGTCACTTCCTCTATAATTTTGAATCCAGTCATGGAGTAGTATTTATACTAAAATTCATTGGTTTAAACAGTACAAGCTCGACCACCAAGGGTACGTACCGTACTTAGGAAACAATTCCGACCATATTTTTGACTCGGAGTTTGTCGGTGTAGTTTAGAAGTTACACCCGGCATTTTGCTTATACGTATACGTGCTGTAAGGAAATTGATCACCCTTACTTCAGAAGGCGATTCCTTATAAAAAAAGTAAGTATAAGGCATTGTAACGATATATATACATTTAGCCAAGTCAATATCAAGGGAAGTATGAGCCCTTGGAAACCAAGTTTAAAAATAGTATTTCGAGAATATACCGAAACAAATTTTGAATTAAAATTATGATTATATGGCAGGTATAAAATGTCATTCAGCTCTTTAACCTGTTAATAAATTAATCTTCAAACCTTTTACCCATTACGAAATTTATAGGAGTGTCTACCCTCTTATTGTATAAAATTACTTTGCAGCCAGGTTTTGTGGTTTGTTAATGGTGTCTGTTTGAGCAGTTTATTGTAAGGGACTGTAAAGTTCCTCTTGTTACAAACGCGTAGAATGCATCGTTTACAAGAAAAAAATTCACGCTATTGTTGCTGTGACAATAATGCAATATCCTGTAATGTGTGCAAAAAGCGTTACTGCGTCCAAGTAATTTACTTGTACACGCTCCCAGTTCTCAGGAAAATGCATCCTGTGTTGAAGTTGTTTAATAGGGCATCGCAAAACCCAACAAAGTTACCACACATTTCCCTTACTGTCGACATTGTCTTCAGTATGAGCTATACTTAGCATTAAACAAGTGCGGAAAATATTTGCTGGTTTATAATTCTGCTCATACGCCTGCTTAGTTAAAAAAACCTGATGAGTTCTGTGATTCCAACACAACATCATTACTTTTTTAATTAAGCTATCAGATATGTATGGGTATGTGAACATACACCATTGCACATATGTGTTGCTGAAACTTTAAAAACTTTAATCATGCAACCCATGAAGACAACAAGACAATCGTAAATAAGAGAACTGGCGTACTTAATGAAAATAATATTAATATTGTTTATATTTATTTTATTTTTATTTATCACGAAACTCCGATTCAGGAGTCCTCTCAAACTACAACATGTATGTTATCTGTTATAACAAACAGACGTAAACATTGGATGTAAAACCATAATGAGATTCGGTAGACAACTGTTAACCACATACAATATCATTGAAACTTTTTCGATAAAACACTTGCGTCTTTTTTCCTTAGAAATTATTTTATATAAGAGACAGATATTAAATTTCTAAGTATGCCTACCGCTGTGTATTCCCACATCATTCAAATTACCAAATTACCAAAACTTTCTGATGTAAGTTTTCGTCTTATTTTTTCGTGATCAGTGCACATGCGCAATATGTTACGTATTTATGTTACCAACTGTATAAAATAGATGCTTGTCTTGCATATAATATATTACAGTAATATGTGGGCTCTATAAAGTTTGTTGTCACCAACTGCATATTTTTAATCCTGCCAAAATTGCTTTAATAATATGGTTTTGTATCCAGTTTGTGTTTTAACGTGGACATTTGAAGCGAAACTCTAAAAATCAAAATCTAGAAAAAAAAATTATGTATTATGTACGGAATTCCTAGCAATTACAAGTAACTGCTACGTGAAGTCAAATTATTTAAGGTTAATTTAGAAAAAAAATAGGAGTTTACAGTCACAATCTCATGGTGAAACTCAAAACCGCTGAAAGATTACTACAAAAATTAAAAAAAAAAATTAGAGAAAAATAAAGACATAATGTGCACATTTACCTGATGCCTTTGCTACCAAATTATTCCTGCCTGTTAAAATTAGCCTTTAAATGCAATTATTGGATTTAAGAACGTAAAACAATTATATTCACTCGTTTTTCCTATCCTTCCGTTCAGAAATTTTAGAATGCAGGCGATTAAGATGTTTAAGAGATTGTATTAAATATTACTCCCAATATTGTGCATTATGATATTGGTACTTTATATTGTCATAGTTTTGTGACGTAATGTGACTATTTCACAGAAAAGAAAAAAATTCCCTCGGTGACTAAAGAAATCAATCTTCAGTTCAACAACGTGCTGAAGACTATATTTGAAGTCATGTTTCCCATACTGGCACACGCGTTGTTTGACAATCTGTGACTCCGAATTCCTCTGTTATATATGTATGATTCAAATATATCCGCGGTGGAATGTCCACGTAATGGATAGTAAACGACAAGAAAATAAAATAAAATGATTGAAAGAACAAACGTTTATGGGTTACGTTGATAAAGGAAGCAATTCACATGTTTGGAAAAGTAAATTACGTAAATTTTTTTTTTCCTTTTTGTCGAGTACTTGGACTTACACGTATTATTTTGCAAGAGAAAACATTAAAATAATATATCACCCAGTTCTTATCAGTGTTACCCTAAACGTCAGCCCGAGTCATTAAACAACTGCGAGTTATGTCTTGGTCTGATTAGATAGTAGCAAGTAGCATGTAACCACTGCATGCAAGAGAGATTAGTTTAATTAATTTTGCTAACGTTTGAATATTTGTAGGATGTTTCATGACAGTATCCAAGCCTATTCTTATAAATTTTAAAATAACCTGTAACGTTTAACTGCTGAGTAATACTATACGCGAGAAAAATAATTTTTATTTAATAGCTACACGCGTTCAAAATAAAATAATGAGTACTATGAACACGTCTAAAAAACAAATGAAAAATACGTTTAAACCTTAAAGAACTCAAACAACACAATTGCGAAGTTGGTAGGGCCTGTTCGTCAGCGTTGAACAAAGCAATTATTTTGTGCTGCACCCAATCGAAACACTCTAATAGTTAACAGCACATGTTGATTATGCGAGTTGATGATCAGAATAAATTAATATTGCTTCTAGAACTGGCAAGTGTGATTCTGCATCCCAACTTCATGTAACTGTGTAACCTGTATAGTAAGAAGTAATCATACTTCCTTAATTATTGTTATTTTAACTGCTGAAACTTCAGCATTTAATGACGTTGTGGATATAAGGCCTACATGAGGTATGCGTAGTAAGAAATAATTACAGTTTGTTAGTTATTGCTATTTTAACTGCATAAATCGTAAAATTTAATGGCGTAGCAAATGTGAATACTAGGCTTATATGAGAAATGTATGGCATGAAATAATCACACTTCGTTAATTATTGTTATTTTAACTGCAGAAATTGCAGCATTTAATGACATAGCAAATGTGGAAATCAGTTATCTGAGATATATATAATTTAAAAATAATGATGCTATATAAATAATAGAACGCAGATTGTACAGTAAGATGTTTGTAAAAGTTCTGATTTCGAAAAATAGCACTTCAATAGAATAATAGCGGGTATAAATAATTCACCAAGTTGGTAAGCGATCAGGTTCTCGGTTACCGGACCCTAGGGAGGTTACTCGTATGTACACCAGAAACTTTTCTCTTCCACGTCGTAGTCCTTCTATTTCACACACACAAAAAAGAAGGATTTCTCAAGTTTTCGGGTGAAAAAGGCATCACAGGAATGGATTCCAAATCAATACGCAATCATTGAAGTGTGAGACGTAGCAGGGCAGGGAGAGACGGATAGCTCGTGGCAATGCCAACTTGCGGGGCAAGAAATCCCATCACGTATCCAGCGCGTACTTTTCCCTCCCCGCAGCTTTGATGAATGCCCTCCCTGCTTCCGTGAGCTCGAAATATCTCCCGGTCTCTGTGAGACGAGCAGCCGGAACTTCCGGTACGCTGCAAACGAATACGAGAATGCCAGACAGTAATAAAGATGAACTCTCCAAGATAACACTGTAAACATCAACATTTATAAAAACCAACCAGAAGTCATGAGTTTTACTTTTATTAAAGTCAAGAACTGCCCGAGTTTGGTATGTTTGGTAATAGTTCTTACGCACAGTAGAAATGTCAATGTTTGTCAAAGACATTTGTAGTCTGCGGGTTATTTTCAGGTTAGAATCTACATTAATCACTGGGAATGTATTTTCTCTATACTATCCCCAAAGAAAAAAAATTAAAATATATACAAATGATAATATTGCCCAAAAATGTTCCGCTTGGACTGGTTTTGAGTACAAGCCCATATACCGCAGAATATTGTGAACAATTGACAAAATAGACACACTACACAAAAAAAGTATCACTCACCGTGCTATAGGATAAACCCAGCCTAATTCGTGATACTGAGGCTTCGAATTTCAGTACCAAAAATATGCAAATTATTTTAATTGTGATTTGTGACCTTGTATGTGATGCATTAGTCTTATGCCGAAACTATAGTTGCCTTCTCTCTGTTGGTAACGTAATAAACTTGTACACAGCCAGCACATTTTTGTGAAGCCCGCAAAGTGTTTTGTCACGATATTAAGATATTCACGTTACGTGGTCGGTTTACTCTACATACAAATCCTAACTCAGAGCAGCCAGTTGGAAGGTGTTTAATCTACCTGTACTTTACGCGGGTTACGCAAACATTTTTTTTAAGTAGTATACAAATAGCGTGTGGGGAGGGCACCCGATGGCTGGGAATAGCACTGCATATTCTCCTACTTCTGAGCTAGGCGTCTGCCAAGGACTAAGGAATGACGTGAAGTCATACCCTGTAATGGAGGACGTAATACGAAATGCGGGAGGGATGGGGGAACCCAGAGAAAACTCGCTACCCAACGGAAACGTCCCTTACGTAACCCACATGCGAAAACTCAAGATCGACAAAGCCGGAAATGAAACCCGGAGCGTCGTGATCGGAGTCGAGTGATCAGAACAATAAATGCATTTTATTAACAGGAAGGGCTGGTGCTTCATGACAAAGATTATAATGAAGTGATAAGACAATGTTAGTTTTTAATATACATTATGAAGATTCGAAAAAAGAGATTGGAAATTAAAATATACAGAAATCAATGTTATGAAAGTCAATAATTTGAGACGTTAATGCGAAATATTTTACTTATTAAAATGACAGTTTAAGTTACAATAATTTAAATTAAATAAACTATAAAAATGTTCTGTTTTGAAATTCTATTTCCTGTTAAAGTTTTACAGCATTATTGTATTTATAATAAGGTGATTGGCGACAACCGGTTCTTATTGAACTATTAAATTCATTACATCTCGATTATATTTATGTCACTCGAAGCACATTTAACAAATATCATTTTCAAAAAACAATAGAAAGACTTTTTTATTAGATTTTAACTTTGACTAGTCCGCTTGTTGCAATTGGCATTTGAAACTGAAAATAACTCGTTGCGTAAAACAGTAATGTGTTAAAAAATGTTACACTTTAATTCAAAACAATTTATTAACTTCAGTAATGTATAAAAACGTAAACGAATTTCATCCGTGGAATAAATTAATGCTATTTTCTAAATAAATTGTAATATTTTGATTCCAAATAGGACTTCCATTATTTTTGTTTTTATCGGCCATTTAATTGCGAGAAAAATCTCTCTGGCATGTCAGGCTGTAATTTTCAAATGAAAGCACAGTATCAAGCAAGCAGTTCTCTATAAACAGTGAGGAGAGCTACCCAAGATGACAACTGTGATAAAGTACAGATACTCCTCTTGTGATATTACCGGTACTATGGGGAAGGGGTTTGTATGTCAGTATGACGCCATACTGGGTGCAGCAAAATTCGTTACCGGAGGGAAATTTATTATCAGGAGCCGTGTTTACTTTGCTTCAGATTATGGCCAGCAAGTACCACTGGATACTACAACAGAATGGCTTGTAAGATAACAAACACAGCACGTTTGTTTATGTACATTGCCTGCTGAAATGTGAAGTTCTCTCAAAACCTCTTTAAGGGTATAATGAAACTAGCGTCACATTGATGTCGTTAGCTACGTAACGCATTACACACTTAGTAATTTCTGTCGCTTGGACAGCTCCTAGCATCATATAGTGTTTATCGAAAAAGTTAACATTTACGTTAATTAAAATTATATTGGAAATTGTAACTAAACACACCTGTTTAAGTCCTTACAGAAAAATTCAACTTCCATAAAGAGGTTCCATATTCTATAAAACAAGAAAGAAGCTTAAATACTTTGTTGTTTCCAACTCATCGCTTCTGATATTCGGGATATTTTTGTGTTGAGATATTGCAGTTTTTATTTTTAAAGAAAATCCTTAATTCTGGCCGAGGAAGTACAAATATAATAAAAAGTAAAAATACATATGTTCGTATGATGAAGAGTTAGTAACTGTGAAGTAATCTTAACTCATATTAGTTGCAGTTAATAGGTTATATATATATATATATATATATATATATATATATATATATATATATATATATATATATATATATATATATATATATATATATATATATATATATATACATAGTAAGTTAAGTAACAAGCAAATATTAATAAACTGTAGGCATTATTATAATTCTTGTAAACCCATTCGATACGCTATACAAAAATTAAATGTGCAATATTTATGTTGTTAAGTGCACTTAACTATCCGTGGTGTCGGCCAGTTGTCAGTCAAAATGGCGTAATTAAAACCAGTCGTGGCGACCCATACTATTTAATTTTGAAACCATTAAAGAAGAATTAAATTTCTGTCATGATTCTCAAAAAACTTCGTCGGAAACGCAATGTTATGGTTCACGGTGGGCAGAATCTCGCATGTTACATCCCGTGCGATGTAATGTGCATCTGCCTTTTTTTTTTTGCCATGCCTGCATTATTAAAGCTTATTTACTGCGAATATGTTTTAACAGTGTAATGGTATTTGATTGGGTATCTGCAGTAACCCATCGATGAAAAATCTAAACCTTTATGTTCTAGTTTGTTTAAATTCATCATAACTCTTGCCTAAGGTCGGTCGTACGAAGCTAACACCTTATCAGCTTATTCTCATGTTACGCGCCCATCTGTGTTGAATCAATGGTTTTTAATCGCTTGTAAGCTACCAGGGTGAAATTATGTTTGGTGATGCTTTTACGTGTCTCTTGGTAGTAGAAGAACTTGAAATTCAGTATTTGTTATGCTTATAACTTGGATCAAGTTGACAAATTCACTACTGAAAATCAACGTAGTACTATGGACATGAGCCACTGCGCAGCCAATCAAGGGATGGCTGAATATTACTAATCGGGACAGAAGAGAAGCCATAGAGTATATAAACCCCTTGTTTTCCAGTGTCCATACTCAGTCTGCAGATGTTTCTCGGACTATTCGTGTGCCTCAAGACGAGGACAGATTACAGTTCCTAAAACGTTGCGGTCGTATTTTGTATTTTTTGTAAGGACGTGCCATTTGCTGCATTGGCGTACGCCAAAATACTTCTTTTAATTGTAACCTGCCCCCAACGCAAGAATCGTTTAAAAATAACACGTTTGTTATTATTTTTGGTAATATTTTCAAATATCACACATTACATTATAAACGTTAACAAAGACGATGTGGACTAATAATAAATAGATAAATGGGTTTCCAGAAACTGGGAAACATATTTGAATTTGGAGTTTTATAACAATGTTATTTTTGTATACGGCTTCACATTTCCCGGAACTTGTTAGAATATCTCTACCGCTTATATAATAATTAAAATGACAAAATAGTTTAAAAATGTGATGTAATTAAAAGAGTCTGATTAAAAATGAATTTATACAAACAGAAATAGTGAAACCATAAACTGCACGAATCATCGGTGAATAATTCGGTAACAAATTTATCAAAAGCTGTCAGCCTTTGTTAAATATAGTTTCGTCTGAAAACATGGCTAGATCCTCGATGGTACTCAAGAAACCTTTTTTCTCGAACGAAAAAATTGGCAGTGAACAATGGACGTACCCTGCACACGTTTTTCACTATCAGTTTGAATACAACATATGATTAGTAAATAAATCTAAGTTCTGACAATGGGATGTGGGCGAGAACTTAACAGTGGCAGCCATATTGTATATTCGAGGGCGCCCGGCTACAATATTTTCCCTCTTTTCCCTTAAAATGTACCTTTTTACTGTGAAACGTCCACGATACACTTGTTTTCCTTGGAATTTTCCATTCCTCCCCCTCAAAATTTCCCGAATTTCCCTCAGAACCTACAAAACCTGCCCTCACAATAACCTGAAATGTGGGTATTAACTGAGCAACCAAATAAAGTTTTATATGTTTTATAAAAATTTATTTTCATAGAATTTACTTGGGTTAAAAATAGTTTGCTTCCTCATTTTAACATTATACTAAAAAGGGCATTCATTAATGTCTATTTCTTAAGCCCTACTTAACCCCGCCTAAATAGTTTTTAGTGAATTCAGCCTAATAAATTAAAAATAAAATAAATTATTTAAAATAAACGTAACATAATAATTTTATAACATACTTCTAGCCCCGACAAGTGCATTATAAAAAATTGGGGACAGCACCCTACATATACCATCATCAGTGAACATCTGATGCGATTTTGTTTAAGGGTGCGGTCTACCGCAATTTTTATCACCATTTTTTAATTGTTTATTTGTACTAGATATTTTTTTTCTTATTTTAGACACAAAATGTGACTAAATTTGGCTCTTATGAAATTTTTTTATCTCTCATAGTTTTCGCGTAATGGCTTGTTAAAGTCATATTTTGCATGTTTCCGTTTTAACGACTACACTAAAACCAACTGATATACCAAACTCAAAAAAATCACAGTGGATAAAGACATTGCAGGCTACAATGTCGTGCTCATAAAAATAAACAATAAAAATTATTTAAATTGAAAAAAAAAATGCTGAAACTAAAAATCAAAATTTTAAAAAGTCAATCTTTTTTTTTAAATACAAATAATTTTTATTCATTCATTTTGGTTTACGTCACCTTCCAGCCTCATACGTAGGTGCCGCATGGTAAATTCAATCATTTATAAATGCACAATTTGACTATTGGTACACATATTATACCGTTAGTACCGTGCAAATCATTAAAATTAAAAAATAAAATTTTGTTGTTTTTTAATTAATTGTACAGTAATAAAGGTGAAATATAAAATTAAAAAAAATCAGTTTTTTGTGTTATTTAACTTAAATGTACAGAAATAAAGGTAATACTTTCAATTGCATTTTTGCAATAGTTGCGTTTCTCAAAGGTGGGACTTACCGTTCGGCACCTACACTCATCTCATTCCACCAGACCCCCACTCCACTCTCACTTCTCCTCTTCTTCATCCTCCCCCACAAGTCATTTATTTGTACGAATTCTGCCTCCCCAATGTTTTATTCTCACACATGCCTACGTACTGTAAGATGTTATCAAATCTTATCTCCGAGACAGACTGGCATATTCGACATTCTTTTGTAATAATTATTTACAACTCATATTAATTTTAGTAGTATTATTTATCTTCCAACATCACACACGGTGAAAACCATTTTCTTTAAAACGTTTTTCACTATAAAACTTACACAGTACAGATAAAACCATACATACCCTTACCATTATTTACACATTACATTTTGTTTTTTAGCTTCCGCGGTGGCCGAATGGTCAGTCTAATTGTGCCAGACAATGCCGTTGGTCGGAGAGTTTTCTCGGGGATCTCCGGTTTCCCTCTCACACTCATTCCGTCGCTGCTCTATACTCACCTCATGTCATCCCTCACCAGCGCTGAAGATCTAGACGCTAAGCGCTGGCTCAAAAAACTTTCACTCGTTCTCACACGTTTTGTTTTGTGCATTTCAAGGTACGGTATCTCATTAAGTACAGATTTCAGAGGGTGATTGTGATTACCAAGATGCGTGCAACACAGCATAAACGAACATTGTACACATTCGAGGTTAGCATGTTGATTATGAGTCACAGAAAAATGCAGTGATAATGTAACATATGACACTCTTCGTCCACCTCCACATTTTCCTCCTGGTCTTACTTATCCTCCTAACTACACACATGCACACATACGCACTCACACCCATTCACACTCATACTTACTTAAATAGACCATCTCACCAATGCATCACGTTGATTACACATTGTTTATAAGTTCTTCATTTTCTCCATTTTAGTTTTAGAGTCATATGTTAAACAAACCTGCTAGTCAAGTTCATCTTGGGTTTCTGGAACAGTACTAGGTTGTGCTACGAGAACTATTACTCAATTGTCTTACAGATGCCCACTCATTTTTGCTTTAATCTTAACACAGTAAATTATACTTTCATGTGTGTTTACAGGAATGTAATGTTTCCCGTTTCCCCCAGCTCAATATACAATATATTTAATGTACTTGAGAAATATCCCACGCATCTTGCATAGAGATAAATATTTTGAGTTTACCTTTAGTTCACTAGTTTATCCGGAAAATTTCTAACTGTCTTCCGAAGTCTTAAATCATTTCTAACTGCTCATTCACTAGAGATCAATAAAAATATAGAGGTGAATTTCATCAGTGTCTAATTCAGCACTGTTTACATCGCCTTCTTCTTCCACAAGTACAACATTTGTGTTATTTTTTCCTTTGTTGGAGGGTTGTAAAAATCTGCTTCTTCGGGATAAATTTACTATACCGTTTGCCATTTATAGTGAGTCTCATGTTCGCCATCAATGCATGCAGCTACATTCCTAATCGTGTTAATTATAAACATTACGCGAATGGCCTCAATTGAATGCTGTACTGTCCGAGACTCAGCTATGCGACTCTATTTTGGGGAGGATTGCGTTGTATGTAAGCAGGCGTAGTTGGAAGAGGGAGTTCACCCGTTGCTAATGTGTACAAAGATATAGCGGAATATATTTTCTGTCGCTAGCCATACAACCTTACCTTACACACTGCCAGGGTAACAGATCTGAGGTCCACAGAGTATGTTACTTGTAAAACCAATAAATACCTTGTCATCTGTGAACACAGTAAACAATGGCAACCAAGTTGAGGCTGCAGATGGTTGAAGTAGAGGGCATGTGATATTCAGCCGTATATTGAGGTAATGACACCAGGACAAGTTCGTTTCCAACAGACCGTGGAGCATTGTCCTTGCATGTCTCGCTATGGTTATGTATTGATTCAATCTGTCTACAGAATGCTTCAAAATGAAATATTCCTAGAGGCGATTCCTTAATGCAGCCAGGCTTCACATGACAGCGAGCAATACAATCGCCGGTGAAGACTCTGTTGCAGTAGCGGCACCGTTGGCGGCTTAGTTATACAGTAGCATAAAATCACTTCATTATAAAGGCCGTCGGTTTGATTCCACTCCACTGCTATGGAGATGGATCATTCCAAGTTGTCTGCTCGAGAGAAATGACTGTTGATCTCTCTTTGACGATATTAACTTCTTAATTAATCTCTGTCCCATAAAGTTGATAAAAAATTAAATAAGATAAAAAAAATGTTATTTTGTAAGGTACGGCCGCTATGGTAGAGTGGTTAAGAAAACTTTTGTATGCAGTCGGCCCTGCCAAATTATTTTGTAACAAACACAAACATTATTTTTTTGGGACCACAATATTTTAGTGGTAACAGCAAAATTTTTTTGGTGAGAGGAAACTGTATTTTGCAAGGTGAATACCTACAAAATATTTTGTAGCTACTCCACAATATTATTTTTTCCTGCGCACGATTAGCCGAATTCGATTCGTGGATAGGTTGATCTCGATTTTTCTCGTGTGGAAAACATGGAAGACTTTGCAGTTGGTCAGCTGGTTTTCTCGGATTACTCCTTTTCCCTCCACTGAATTCCTTCGCATCTTCTTTGTAACAGTTCGAGTTAGTCATCCCTCAGGAATGCAAAATTATAAATTTGCCTCGTTCGATGTCGCCAGTTGGGCCAAGTAGTCATGGCCTGCCAAGGATAATGCTTCTGTCCAGTAATTACAAGTTCCACGATAGGCTTAACAACTTCTTGTAAAGTGGAGACTCATATAATTTACATCTCATTCTGCTCTTGTATGTACATGCAGTGAAGTGTAACCTATCATCAAATGATAACGTGAATTTCGCATGTCTCAACCTATCCGATATTTATTACATTATTTTTTATTTTCAGGGCGCTTCTTACCTCGGAGCACTGGCAGAGAAATAACAGGGTTTTACATGTATGTAAAATTATTTTCAATGGCACTCGGACACCTTTTGTGATATTGCTTCCAGACGAAAACCATTTTCTGCCCCGAGTAATGGAGAATATTGTTACGTAAATAAAAGTGCAGAAAAGAAAATACTAATAACCGTTTTCGCATGTTTTTGTGTGTAAAAATGCTTTTTTGGCTACAATTTTCAGGGTATTGAAAAACAACTGCCTACACTATCCATAGCAATGTATGCGGCACCGAGGCGAACAAAAAAATCTTTGGTGGCATATATGTAACTTCAACCGTTACTGAGCCAGGTGGGAAAATCATTTAACCTGTAGAACCCTATGCTTGCTCCCGCCGTGGCTTCAAGGCAGGCAACGCCCTTAAGGCATAAACTCTTGTGTACTTTGTACGTTTAACAGGTGTTCAGAAGTCGTAATAAATATATGTCACTCGGTAGACTGTGTAGTGCATCGGAAATGCAGGGAATTACAGATTCAGAACAACAATGCTGAGAGCTTGCGTGAGGCAGGGCAGCTTGGCCGATGCACGCAGAGTCAAACATGAACGCAGCCCGGCGTGGCTACACGCGGGACTGATTAGCGGCTTGAAGCTAGACGCAGTAGCGGTGTGCGCAGCAGAACGAGTTGACTCGCTGTTTACCCTGGTCAGGTGGCAGCTGTTTGTGAGCGGACAATCCTGTTTACCCGCGCACTGTGCTGCGTGCTTGTGTATTTTGGAGGAGCTGCGCGCATGGGTCGCTCGCCGCCGCTGCCGTGCCCGTGTTGTTTACCCTGGCCGCGTCCCGTCAAGAGGCTGGTTTCCCGCCTGGCTGGGTAGTCTCGCCCGCTGCACGTGGCTGTGTGATAGTAGTCGTGGTGCGCTAACCTCCAGGGGCGCCCGCTACTGACACGGCTTGCGTGCTTAACATGGCGTTCTCGCGGTCACGGGGGAGTGTGCGTGCTATTTATTTTATTGTTAAAATGGTCATATAGATCTAATATTATTTATCAACCCATTACAATTAGCATAATGTTTAGGTCTATTTTTTTTTAGAAATATATTTAATTTTTATAATTAAGCCTCTAGAAAGTATTTTACCGCAATTACAAACAATTATTCAATTTTACGGCATTCTTTGTTATTACAAATAATTATACTGATTCAAGTAATGATTTATGTATACGGAATAACAATTGAAATATTTTCTTCTTTTGGAAACTATAGAATTACTGTAAAAATATTTTATCACATAACTGAACCATTTCGTTACAAAACATTGTTTCACTTTAGACAAATACTGATAGGTGAAATCTGAGGTATAAGTACCTCAAGTATTTAAATAAAGTTTTTACTATCATTGATTCCCTAATTACTTTCAATGTGACACAAAACACGGGTTCAATTTAGGACGTTCGTTCTGAAAGTACGTAAACTATAAAATTCTCAAAAATACCTAGTGAACGCAATTAAATACCTTATGAACGCTGTTGTAGCCACAGTTTTGTTGGCAGTGCACGTAACGTAAAGTAGGGAACCTCACTGGTCGCTATACTAGACATCATGACGCGCAGTTTAACAGCAACATTTCTGTTTTCCAAGTATTAGTGCTTTTTCAAGGCATTTACCGCCTGGCTAGGTAGCCTTGTCCGTCGCACACAGTTGTGTGTTGTTGCCATGGTGCGCTAACTTCCAGGGGCGTGCATCACTGCTCTGGCTTGCGTAGTTGAGACAGTGTTCTCACGTTAAGGGGTATGGAAAGGTACGATGTCGAGCGGACGACTGAAATGCTCAGTCGTCAATAAAACCTGAACTACTCATCAAAATTATATGATATTAATTTCCCGAGTAGATATTGTATCAGCGAACGTTTACTATGTAGCACTATGCGGTAGTACGTTTTACTTTCGAGTAAAAAATTAAAAACTGTTTTTAGAAAAACAATTGCTTTTAAATCACAAAGTCTATAAAAATGGAAAACTGTAATTTTTTAAAATTTTAATATAATAATGTCTAGGCCTATATAATAATTGAATTAAAAAAATATTCTCGTTTTGACTTGAAAATAATTTTACTATCCGAAAATCTCTGCGCAAGAGGTTTACATGGATGCTAAATTTATTATTTTCAAATGAAAACGAGAGTATTTTTGAAATTCGGTTACTATAGAAGCCTAGATATTATCATATTGAAACTTATGAAAATGACACTTTTCAAATTTTGTAGATTTTGTCGTTTCAAGCCCTTATTTTTCTAAAAAAAATAGTTTTTAACTTTTTTTAGTAGAAAGTAAAACATACTACTGCGTAGTGCTATATAAATAAACGTCCGCTGATATAATATCTACTCGGCAAAAAATCTCATATACTTATGATGAGTAGTTCAGATTTTATTGGAGATTGAGTATTCCGGTTATCCGCTCGACATCGTACCTTTCCATACCTCTTAAGGGCGCGAACACCTCAGTTTTCAACGTCCTTTTTATTTTTATATTTGTACCAGATATTTATTTTCTTATTTTAAACATAAATTGTGACTAAATCTTTTCCTTAGTAAAACTCTGTATCTCTCGTAGTTTTTGCGTAATTAGTCGTAAACGACAAAATTTGCACTTTACGGTTTTATGTGCGCCGTTAAAAGCAACTGACATACCAAACCGAAAAAATTCACAGTGTATAACAATGATGTAGGCTGTGATTTGACATATACAAAAAAAAAACGTATTTCTAAAAATTTCTTGCACATTTTAGATTTTAATTTCAAAATTCAGAATTTTTTATTAAATACAAAAGCATTTAATTTTTTGTTTTTATATATGTAAAATCATAGCCAACAGCACTGTGAATTTTTTTCAGTTTGGTTTGTCAGTTGGTTTTAGTGGCGTACAAAAAACCGTACAGTGCAAATTTCGACGTTTACGACTCATTACGCAAAAACTATGAGAGAAACACACATTTCCTAAGAGAAAGATTTAATTACAATTTAAGCCTAAAATAAGAAATAAATATCTGGTACAAATATAAAAATTAAAAAAGACGTTCAAAACTGAGGTGACCGCGCCCTTAAGGTGATTAGTCCATGCTGTTCATTTAATTTTCAAAGTTGCTATACAGAGCACATTTTATTTATCAATGCATTTTTAAGTAGCGTAATGTTTAGAAGTTTTCTTAACAAATTCCCCTAGAAAGTATTTTTACGGCAACTACAAAAATGAAATAGTTATAATACAGTAATGCATTTGATCCGGACCTATTGAAAGGAATAATATTAATATATTTTTATATCTGACTTGAACAATTTCTTGTAATAGTGATTATTTGATATCACAATTAGTATTCAGATTGAAATCACAGTCATCTTTATTCAAAAGCTTTAGAGATAGCTATAATTTGTTCTGATTGGACTGTATTCCTCAATTTAGCAATAAAATTTACAGTAGTTTTCTCTCGTTTATACATTTTTTGTTAGTGTTAAATTGTAACGTTTGAAGGGGAGCAGATTTCGTAAAATCATCTCATAATTGTCATAAAAAGTGTTTTTAATATGTAGCATACATTTTTGTATAGAAAAAATTTATGCAATATTTATTCACTTAAAGAAAATTTATTAAATAGAATAATCATCTTAAACCACACCATTATACCTTCTAACTCATAGACTTAAAATAGTTATACTTTCTAGAGTAGCATACATGGAAGACCGTGCTCTGAACGGACATCTGGTTGTTAATACTGTTATGACATTACAACACTTTATAAAGTTACTTAAGTGAAGAAATAGTTTTTGTTAAAATTAAGTGCAAGATCATTTATGAACACTTATCGGACATAACGAGAGGCATCAAAATTCCCATTTTCACTGTCCGGCTTGGACAATTTTTTGTTCTCAAACAGTGATAAGTTTATAACATACATATTTAGATTTAAATCACTGTCATTTTTGTTCAAATGCTTTGAGATTACTATAATTTATTTTCATTGGACTTTGCTAGTTCAAGTGATTAATAAAAAAATGACTGTAGTTTTTACTTGAATATTCTAATTTAGTTACTCTAGAAGGGGTCCGGTGTTTATTCCATTGCATTTAAAACTAAGCAGCATTGACATTTGACATTAAATGGTTTTACTTATTTATTGTAATTACTGTTTGGTTTTCTTTATTTAGCGCACCACTGATACATAACATGGAAGCTGACGTCATGCAAACAAGACTCCAGGTATCAGTAAGACTCTTAGTGTGTATTCAAATGCCCACTTGCACCTTTATCTGTAGTTTTAAAAGTTGATTACCAAGTCCAGTACATCTGATAGTCAATTAAGTACAAACAGTTTTAATATTACAACTGAGTAATTATTTGTCATATGCGGGACTGAATATTGGCAGATATACTTGTCACCAGCAGGCCAAACGAATATTTTCGGATCTTAAACTATCACTTGAAGGGACAAAAACTAACCTTCTGAACCGATTCACCCGTTAGTGCTAAAAACTAATGTTTGTCTCAATTGTTTACTTTGTTGCTTTAACGATTTATGCGATGTATGGGCAAACTTATTTTAAAATCAGAAACTTCTGGTATAATGTCTGGATTCTTCACAAAAATTCTCCTAACATCAATTACGTACTTTTTATGCACATGTTTTAATCTGTGGCTTCCTTAACGCCTTACATTTAAATGCAAATTTTTGTCGTACTTGTCGTTACAGCAAGTTAAACTCTAGCGCTGTTAATTTTATTTACGACTAGCTGTCCCGTTGCGGCTTCGCCCGCGTGTACTATAGAAAAGAGTACCTAACTTTTAGTTACGTGTTAATTGATGGTGATACTATATTCTATATTATACTATATTCACTGTTTATCTTTAAAACATCAAATACAAACAGATTTGTCCAGTCCACTGCGCTAAGCGTACTTTTTAAATTCATCTTTATTTCTCTGTAAAACAGCTGCCCGGCTGCGGCTTCCACCGCAAAACAGCTGCCCGGCATTTAACAGCTAGCGTACTCAATAACAGTGTAAAGAGCGCGCGCAATACGCTTGTATGATGTCATGTAATTCCCATCGCAAAGTCTTGCACGGGATACGAACCCGTAACCCCACCCCTCCCACACCCCAAACTTTATACAATACCTGAGT
>PNEQ01102068.1:0-45060 GCA_003012365.1 Medauroidea extradentata | reverse complement strand
AACATTGTTTAAACAACAATAGCAATAAAGCTCAAATTGACTCTACAGTTTTTAGGGTTTTTTCCCGGCAATTATTCGAATTTTTCTCGCCGTAAAAACCATCTTTGAGCTTCAACGAACATTAAAAAAAAAAAAAAAAGAATTGGCCAAATTGGTCCAGGCATTGTTGAGTTATGCGCTTACCAACACATTTTGCGTTTCATTTTTATACTATAGATTATTAAAGAATAGGAACTCGATAAATGTAAATTGAGACAATAATAATTTTCTTACGTGCGTGCGCGCCTTCACCTAAGTAACTTACTACACTGTAAAAAATTGTGTAATTTTACACAAATGTACGTGGCAGCACAATCTCCTCACATGTGCGTGTAATTTTACACGGCTTAAGTCCGTGTCTTTTTACAGTATATAACGGTAAAAATACAATAAAATACATGTATAATAACAGTGCTACGGTACATGTATTTTAACACAATGATGTGTTAAATAACCCGTACTTCAAAGGAAAGAAAATTAAAATTAAATAACATTAAAATTAAATAAAAACAAAATACAGTATATTTGAAATTAACTGGCAACCTGGTGCAAAATTTTGAGTTTTCTGGAACCTATTGTGAGTTAGAGGTGTAAGATTAATTACTAACGAAAATGTCTGACCCTGAAAGGATTTAACCCACGACCTTAGAGTTAGCAGTCAATGACCGTAGCCACGAGACCACCGTTTGTTGTTAATCAATATGGTTCGTGATATGGGATACATTCATTCCAGTCTAAACATCCATCTTAATTAGTTGTTTTAGGCATTTACTGGGATTATTTTAACAAGCTGTTCCAAATGCGCAAGGGAAAAACCTTTTCATCTTTCTTACCACGCGAATATCTGCTGAATTGTACAACTAATATATAGCACGGCCTAATGATTGGGCGACGGTCAAGCTTATTATACCAAGTCAACTCCCGTATTGAAAATGTGTATTTCAAGTAAGTTTATACATTTTTTTTTGTAAAATGACTTACTTCGTTTAGGGAAAATATTTTTGAGATGAACACAGTAAAATTGGAGTAAAGTTGGAGTTCGCGGCAACAGGTTTTGCACATTTTTAACTGGAAATCTACATAAAATGGTTTTAAACACTGAAGTAATATGAAGAATAGTAGAAAGAGTATCAATGGTTTAGATCTGTAGTTGTTTATACGGTATATTATGATAGCACCATGTCTCGATGTGGGCCTCGTAGCAACGTACCTACTTGGAATGTGAAGTCCGAGATGTGAGAAGTTACAACCCGCAATTCAACTCTAGGGTACGTTATTTTCGTCCGCACAGACTCAGAAGTTGCATTGACGTCGGTAGCATGTTGATACACATGCTGTCCACAGTAAAGTCACCTGGACTCATATTTCAGATGGTTTTAATTACACTAGTACAACATTTGCCAGGAAAAAGCTTCAGAAGATGGTTACGCATTTTTCTTGCACATACTAATTGCATACATTATTAATATGGAAGGGAATGATACCTTGGAGTATAAAGAAGCTTTATACATGAGATATTGTTCAAACAACAAGTAAATAACTGCGCACGCGTAGAAAAAAAATATCTTCATGTTTTCTGCGTTATTAACATGCCGAAAGAAAACCATTGCAATGTGCCGTGGCTCCCTCACTGTGTACCCAATACTGATAAAACAAAATACCTACGTCACGTCGGGTTGTTAAAAAAATAATAAAAAAACGTTACAATTTACTAAAGCAAAAAGCCGCAACTCTATTGTAGTTAAGGGTAACAGAGAGAATTAAAGCGAAACAATGCTTAATGTTTTAGTAACCAACAAAATACTGTTGACTCGAAGCAAATTATGAATTATTTTTTGCATTTATCGAGAACTTTTTATGGTGATTATATTGTTGAATACACTGGTGACAAAAATTGAATATTAACTTTACTTCACGTTTGACCTATAATGGCGTAATTTTAGATTGAACACGTTTAACTAACTGAAGAGTTTTGTAGGATATCCACAGTTGCTAAAGAATGTTATTGAGTCACAGAAAACCCACTATACTAAGCACGAGAAAATGAGCAACAAAGCAACTATGATACAAACCAGAGAAGCCAAAATAGCTGTAGTCAACAAACATGCATATAATTCCGAAATAGGAATATAGCTGGTATAAAAAGGGAACCAAAAACGTAAGAGGGAGGTCAGACCAAAGAAGCACCAAACAAGGTGCCAGAAGAAGGCGACAATGAAGGACGAAGACAACCAAAACAACACAAATCATCACAGCTACAGAAATGGTTGCAGACAAGACAACACAAGGTATATCGCACAGATGATAGTAGGCCTACTAGGCTCCCTTAGATAACATGGGCAACGTTTTCTTCAGGCACACGAACAATCTGAGGAACTCCAGCTGTAAAATCGAGGATCTTATATAGGAATGGTGCCTTACTCTAGCTTGGCCAATGACAGTGCAACTGTTACACGTTTGCTACTTCGTTAAGTTTCTGCGGCGTCCACGGCGTTTCGGGCGTGAAATACATTCCAGCCGAGGACTGAGAGCTGAGGTGGACAATACCTCCCGGGTGCTGCTGCGGTCGTCCGAGGACAGTCACTTGTCTGGGACGAGCACGCACGTAGGACTCACGCGACTCATACTTCAGTGTACGACAGTGACGTGGAGTTAATGAGGAGCATAAACACCTGGCATTATAGCCGAGTACGGAGAAGCTGTAAAGCCAGACGCGCTGTTTACGGCCCTATGACGTGACGTAGTCTTCAGCGTGCCATCACCTAATCATACGGGAGCTCGATAAGAATCGCGGGGGGTTCTGGTAGCTTCTACCCCCTTCTTCCCTCCCTTTCAACCCTTACTCCTGCCCCTTCTTTGCTGCCATTATCCCAGCAGTCGGTAATGGAGGGCGAGGGTTGGCGCGCGCGCACATCCGCGGCAATTTTCTTAATTACCAGTCGGCGCGCACCCAATGAAATCTAATTAGCGCGATTAAGGAAGGCGAAGATGTGCAGATTTCCCCGGCCGGTTGAAAGGGGCCGGGGGTGTGTCTCAGGGGAAGATTTTGCACTTTGCGACGCTTCGGAGCGGCACACTCCGGCGACATCATTGAAGAACAGAGAAATAAGTGTAATTACACGACTTCTTGCTTGGGTGCGACAAACACTCGTCTAATTGATGCTGCAAAGAACCAAAATAGTAATCAGACATTTTTTTTTTTTCAAATATTGCTGAACTTTTAGACATGCAATTAAATTTTTCTAATAAATAATTTTCAATATTTATTACTTTATGTGTAAGCGCAGATAAAAGTAGCTGTCTTAATATGTTCGTCCGTAGCGCACACGTAGAAAAAACTATTCTAACCACACAAATAAAATAATTTACAGTACCAGTTATTTCACTGAGCTACTTTACGATACTTTTGCGTTACATTTCGGAAAGTTGTATCTTTTAAACCGTACAATAAAATAAATCTTTTAACATTTTACAATTTTTTAGAAAAATATCTTGCCGCGTTGTCACGAAAGTATTCTGCGCAGCTCAGTATTTATAATTTTATGTTCAGTTTTAATTTTTCATTTCTGCGATAAAATATTTATACTAACAAAAGACAGTGGAATTTCGTATTTGTCAAGTGCTTACACGTAAATAACAGTATGAAATTGGTTTCTTTAAATTGCGTATTATTATTTTTCTTCCTGATGTATGAATTCGAGCAGTGTTAGGCACTCACTCAAACCACAATTTATTTTACCAGCACCCATAAAAAATATCTACGCAGAAGACTGCATGCGTACATATGACACATCCTTGCTGGTGAGTTTCTGACTGTACAGATGGAAACAGTTTGTCAAATAAAATAAAATGTGTTTCCCGCAACGTAATTTACTGTATAATAGTATAAGACTGACTCTAAAAAATAATTATTCCAAGAGTGGATGATTTGATTGGTGTGACAAAGTATTAGTCAGTAGTTGACTTAGCTACCGGAGCTAAATTATTAATAAATTAATATAAATACGTACATTCATACCCCAAACGTTTTCCGTGTTAAATAACACAATTGATTTCCCCAGGATAAATTATTTTAAAATATTTAGTCAGTATTTCAAACGAGGTGTATAAGTTTTTGTTTAAATAATTATTTTTTGAGAACATTAGTAACTCATGTGGGAACTGTGTATAAATATAGGTTATTTAAGTTGATTCCTTCGCGTAAATAAATTTATGATTGTTTTTTTTTTTTTTCCAAAAAGTTCAACTGCGTTTGAAGTGTATTGTCCCGATTCATACTTTGCTAGCAACACTGATCTTGAAGACAGTTGTCTACTATTAAATAACAATAACAAAACACTGAAAACTAAAACTTTTCGGCTACGGTATTTTATGTTTCCACACTTAACAGAAAACGTATTTTAAGAATGTCAGTCTTCTAAAATAAGAAAGGTAAAGTTTTCGCACTTATAGTCATCATAAAAATACCTTCCGTACTGAGTTTTTAATCGGGCCTGTTCAGTATAATATTTACATTTCTTCGTGATCGTCTTTACCAATTTACCTACATTAAAAAATACTTTTGGAAACATGGTTACTGTGAAGCAATACACTCACACCCTTCGTAATTTTGTTGTATACAATATACATCTTGTAAAAAATTGTTATTATTCACGTGGCATCAAGGATTAATAAACCGAAAGGTGTGCGATTATTTCCAAACGTTATGATAACTGCACGATATACAGTTGTCTCATAGGTCCGGTCCCATAGGAAAAGTCTGGTCACAAAAAGAAAGTTAAAATAGGTGAATTTAATGAAATTTTATTGTGATATAACAACATTACTGCTGCATGCCACTCCATCCCACCGGCCATGTTACATCGTGTTCAAAGCAATTTGAACCATTGCATACGGATGTGCATTTTCTGTCGTAATGACACATGAAATTGAACACACCGCTGTTGTCGTATGCCAACACACTAGGCTACATAACAATCATTATTATTTCACCAATTTATATTTACTCTATGAGACCGGACTTACGGAACATGATGTATAAACGGCAGCAATTATAAATGCGCCTAAGCCAAAGTTGTACGCTAGAACGATCATCCCGGATTCAATCAAAATGTCATCAAGATGCACAGGAAAGTTTCAAGAGGTCGGCTAAAAGAAACCTTGTTCTTTAGTGTTGCGTCGAATCCATGATGTAGTAAGGGTTCAGGGAAAGAAAAATACGTGTCTCACGAAACATACATTTTCGCGTAGTTAGTTAATACATATTGCCGCTACTGTTATCCGTATCTGTACTCTAAGTACCAATATTTCTGAAAATATTCTTAAATTTTAAAACATTAACTTTTACTGTTGTTAACCTCATTTTGGAGGACCATAAGAGCCGATCCCAGGCTCGCGTAACAGACGTAAAAGACGGAAATTATTTTCCATTTTTAGTACATTACAAATATTATGGTTGTGCAATGAATTAACAGTCAAATATTATTCCACATTGATTAAAGTAATTACTTAATATCTACAATTTTAAATTTAAGTTAAAATAAACATTAATTGATACTGCTGTTAGTATAATATTAAAAATATTTTTTTCGATTTCGAAATTGCATCATAGTATGTCTGTTTGTAAGTACTCATAAAGTTCGCACATTTATCAATTTTCATTTTTTAAAAATAAATTTTAAAAATATATAGCCAGAGGCCTTACTGCTGACGAACAAAGATTCATAATCCAAAAATAATAGCTTCATGGCATTGATGAACTTCAAGAAATATTTTGTTTTTAATAACATTTGTGTTAAAAACAGCTTCACGAATTGTACTTTCAACACATCGCTAAGTCAAACTATTACGTTACGTTAAAAATATTAGCTATACTATTTTATAAATGCTTTTGTTGATAAACTACTGGTGTCAAGTTACGTAACCATACGATATCCTCAAAACCAGGAAAAAAAAACATTTTTTTTACGTGAACAGCTCTGAAGTTGACCATACACTAGCAAAAATAAATTAATCGAACTTGAACGACTGTCATATCCGGTTCTCACAGCATTGCCCACGCAGTACAAATACGTGCTTGTCAGTCAGGGACAGAGATGGCCGCAAGAAGCACTGCATTGATTGCTATAATACTGTGCTTTGACGAGTCGCCACAAAAAAAAAAACTAAAAATTGGGATAAAACAGAGGCTTAAATAAAGAGATAGTTCTAGCGACATGCGGCTAATTATAAACTTCACAAATAGTGAGCCAACAAAATAGCATAATTATTTGTGAACGAATAAACCTACATAAATCAATAAATAAAGATTAAGGACTAACTTCTAGCCTGTATACTAGGTACTGGTGGAAACTAATAAGGATTTAAAGCTTATCTGTGCTTTTTAATCCCATCTGTTGGGAACGATAATTCCATAAACTTGAATCGCCATATTTTAAAGTCTTAAAGCGGAACACTAAAGCAAATAATATTAGATATAAGGATAAATCGAATTAATAAACCAAGATAATGAAAATTAATGTCTTATATTTGATAAGAGGCTGTATGCAAATGAAGAAATATTACAATAAATATTCCCACACAATCCATTTGCAACTGTTGCAACTCTGATGTTTTGAAACAATAACTATGTAATACGGAACGAGAGATTTAGCAGTGTTGACATTATCTAAGGAATATACATTCACTGTTGTCATTCACATTTTTTGGTGTTAACGTGTAATTACATCACCACCTATAGTTTTTACCCACAATACAGCCTTATTTATTTTTCCAGCGGGAGAAAACCACAAATTATTGCTGAGCACACAACGACAATGTTCCTACCTACCATGTACCATATTGGCAGATGTCCTCGGTGTACAGCTCGGCTTATTTGCATGTACTAGACCTAGATATTAAGTGCTGATAAAAATATCTTCACTCTCTTACTCGGTTTGTTTGGTATTCCTGCATCCAACGGTGATCCAAGCTTGCTCAGAAAGACTGATACCTGACATACCAAAATACTGACGTACTCAAAATCAAGTAACCAGTTAAGAAATATACACGGCTATAAACTTTAGAAATAAATGTTTTTCTAACATTTAGCTTACCCTTTTTGAATTGTTAGTACAAGATATTGTAATAAAAGAAACGTGATTGGAAAATGTTAAGGAGTTTGAAACATGATTATGCTTAGTGTACAGAAACAATGCTGGTACGGTATCACAAGTGTGCATTGGTCAAAGAAAAACGTATTGTTAAAACTCAGTAATGTTTCCGTGACATGCAAGTACTTATAACAATTTGCAAGTTAAAAATCCCTAAAAATTCACTACCATGTGCGGATCTTACGAAACGTGCTTATAACATTTCATGCAGTCTTAAAGCCTTTTTTTTTTCTATTTTGTTTTTACCTACATTTTGAATTATTCAGTTAATTCTAAACGTACTAAGTCAGAGTGGAATACTTTTTTCACATAAACGATTACGCTTACATTACATAAAATAGCTGCTTAAACAACCAGACGCTACTGATCTGCTTCGTCTATGTCCTCACTGCTCTTCTCCCCATCAGAAACACAAGGACCTACTCTGGTCCTGGGGATACTAAACAATTTATTATACAAATGTCATTTAGATACGGTTAAAATGTGCTCAGTGTTATTAGTAGTTTTATGTAAATTCTGATATTACATTACATAAAAGGACACGTAAAAACGGATTTTTCAGTTTTTAACGCACGATAATGGAGGAAGCATGAAGATTTCAAGACCTAGTAAATATAGTGGGCTACGAATCAGTAGAACTGTGGTTGCAAGTTTGGTGCATGATTTAAGTTAATTTTTCACCAATACGAAAATTTGAGTACTAACATCTAAAAACAGAGACTAACTTCCCGTAATTCATTATTGGTTATCTCACTTTGGTAGCATCACTGTTACGAGAAGGCAACGATTACAGACACTTATTATTGAACCTAAAACTTATCAAAAGGAATACAATCTGCATGCAGTATACGTGTCGCACACGAAAGTTTACGGAAGACTACAGCGCCAATGGGTTTAGGAAAGGGAATAAATGTATGCCCAACTCGGCGTATGCCTGGGCTATGAAACATTCATCGATGTGTGCAAAGTCGCGCATCTGCAAGACGGCGACTGTGGCCAGCGGCGTCTGGGTCACACACCGTCCTCATTTTACATATTTTACGAGAAAGCATTTTTACCATATTGAATTTGTGAACGCACCCTCGCGGGGAAGGAAAAACTTAAACCGTCGTAAAGTGACCCTCCCTGTGTCTTCAACGTGGTGTACCCTCTGGGGACCGCGCCGTTCCGATATAGGTGTGTATACGAGTCGATATTATTCCGTACGTGTCCATCAAGGAATCGAGGAGTGCTCCTGGAAAAAGGGGATGAAGAACATGGCTGGAGAAAAGAGAGGGGTTGTTGAGGGTCGTGCTGTTGAGAGGTTGTGGATTGTAAGAGGGGGCAGCAGGCGGGGTGGATGCGACACCCATAAAAGTCAGGGGAGAAACTTTAGAATGTCGATTTTGTCCAGCGCGGGGACGTCTCTGGAGCCTCGTAGAAGACGGAGGCTGCGCGATCTCTTGCGGCTTGTCGTGGATATAGCCCGCCAGCCAATGACCACTCGAGACTGCCGGGCGTCTAACCACCTCTCTCACCCCCCCCCCTCCTTCAACTAGGGCGGCCGACTCTCCTGCCCCCTACCACGACTATCAGCTTCTTCAGCTTTCGCATCCATAGGGGAATCATTTTTACCACGCGGCGCTACCCCCTGCTCCCCCATCATGACTCGTCTTTTCCGAAGGTCGGCGATAAAGAATATTTGATGCGGGGGAGGAAGCGGACGGAAAGCTATGCATAAAATGCAATCTAAACATCATCCGCGGTTTGAAATACGCGCTGTGCACCTGGAGCCGCGTGTTTGCATGCGGCCGGCGAGGCGAGGACCGCCGTCGAGTCGGGGACTGTCGCCGTTTTACGCGCGCAGTATTTCACCTACCCTCCTCCCCCACCTTCGCCCTTCGCCAGAAGTCACCCCCAGGCGCGAGTTCAACCCTCGGCCTACCTGCGAACACTGCGCGAAACCTCTCTCTTCCTCCGCCCTACTCCTGATTATTTAGCACCATCATTCCCCTGGTTAACACCGCCCAGAATTCCCCCGCAATGTCATACTCGTATCCGGGTCACACCTTCGCCTGAATGTGAATGAAGAAAAACTCATTCCTTTCCCAGATACACGTTCGTGTTCTCCCTGAAGACAAACGGCAGTATGCCAAGTTTAACTTACTTTAGTTTTGTGTTAAGTGGCACATATCAAACACATGCTTTAATTTTAACTGTATTTACTGGATTTATAAACCGATCAGCTAGGTATCTTTGTGTTAAATGAGTATGCTTATTAAACATTTTAAGTGAATTTTCCTCAGTCAGTAATCAGCGTGTCGAAATGGTGACTGTGTGGTTTTGATATTTTTTTTTTAAAGGATGCTCTGCCTCACAGCTCTGTCGAGGACATTTATTGTTGATTTACGTGTTCAATTATATTATATGGGGCCTAGGAACCTTTTATGATATCGCTTTTGTGATAAAAACGTTTTTGCATGCCGAAGGTATAAATATGGTGGGATATGAGATAGTTTATTCAATTTATTTTGTGCATTGAAGGCTTATTCATTCATAGTTTTCAGGGTACTGAAAAATCAACCTTAAAAATCCTGCAGCAACGTGGGCCAGGCAGAGATGAACCTAATAATGCAACTTGTTAATCCCTATTCTTGCCATCACTAACGCTCTGAGGTAGGGAGCGCACTGAAGTATGTACTTTTCAGCTAGGCATAGAATTCAATTCAGGCGTTTCAAGAATCATAGTTTGAGGTTTACGGTGGTCACATTGACGATAACCCAAATTTTTTGACTTAATACAAAAAGGCAATTTTGAATTTAAACAAAAATATTTATTTAAAAAGTTTTACGCATACATCGGCTTTCAAACCCAATGTTTCATGAATGTTTTTGTGTTGTCATAGCAACTTCGGCCATGGTTGTCACATTTTTGGGTCGAGGGGCAGTTTTGGCAAAATAAAAGTTTTTTTTCTCGGATAAAAACTGAATATTATTTTCTTCAGAAATGTGAAATTTATTACGTTTTACTCATGTACAGTTATTTATATTAATTGATACTGTTATCCACCGAGAATCGCGTAAAAACAATAATGGCATCACTAAATTGGAAACCATTACTGTACAAAATTATAAATACCTAACATGCATGTGATGGGCCTTTTACTACGTGCATTTTGCGATCACAAAATATGTTTATCGGTTATGATAATATAGATTGATATGGAATGTGTTATTAAGAAAAATGACCAAGAGCTAAATTAAGTATGAAAAAATTCAACAAAAATATTTGCTGTTCTTTTCCGGCATTTAACAGGTCTTATTATTATATGGCATTTCGACTTTCCAGAACTATAACATGTGTTCGTGAATTGAGTATATTTAGTTTAATTTAATAATTATTCAAATAAAGCAATTAATTACACCACATGATGAATTCATATATGTTTGTACTTAAGAAATTCTTGATTCATACCACACCCTTAAATAATACTAGCGTTATGTGAAGACAGGATGCTTGTGATACGGTCAGGGAAAATAATTCTCAACTATTTATCTTAATATTTTGAACTGTTATTAACGTTTTACGTCTGAGTTATCAATGCATTTTACTGGTATAAGTGCTTACATTAGGGCATAAATTGCCGCCAAATTTGAGTAGTAAATTATTACATTTTTCAACTCGAAGTTCCTTCCCTGGTATATATTTACTATTTATTAACTAATCATATGTTTTTTCAGCTTGTTATATTTGGGAAAATATAAACAACAAAATAAAGTTAAATTTATAAGTTCTTGGAAAATAAACAATTATACATGCATATATATATATATATATATATATATATATATATATATATATATATATATATATATATATATATAAGGTAACTAGAGGTAATATGCAACACATGAGGAACACTTGAGGAATTATAAAGCCAAATCGAATTTGAGCAAAAATTTATTACGATAGGGAACTATTTTCGTCGAACATTTTTAGAAGTATTTAGCGAGCTTTAATTTTCTTAAAAAAGTTTAAACATTAAATAACGTAATTAAAAAAACTGCATGACTGGCATCAACCCCTGGGTTATTATGTACCCATTTACGAACTCACACACTATTTGACTGATAAAGTTTGCGCGGAGTGTTCTATTTGCGATGTGGCACGTATTAGCTGTATAGGCATTCCTTTTGAGTTGAGTTGAAATTATATGTAAGCAAACTTCAGTGATTGGATGTTATCGCTGTAATATACAAAAACACGGAAGTTATACATATTTCTTAGTATACTACGATATTGATTAAATTACTGTGTACGATATTAAATATTAATCATAAAGTCTTATTTACATGTTTTATTTCATAAATGGCATGTCAATTATTATTATAATCATAATTCAACACTGAGATTTATCATCATGGGTAAATGTCAATCATATGAGCAGGGGTTAATTAATTTTTATTAAAAGTAGTCATTAAATATTTTATGAAAACTGTCGCCGACTGCGTTATTAAACACTTCTAACTAATAACAAAATGCATTCCAATATACGCATTTCGGAATCATAATCAGTGCATAACTTCTTTAACACGGAAATATCATATTGCAGAAATGCTGAGCGCAATAAAAAACACTTCAGATTCTTGCCACATAACATTTAAGAAATATTTAATGAAACATGCCAAAAGTGATATGAATATGTACCTTACAGTCTTTCGTAAAATAAATGTGGTAGTACGTTGCGAATCTAATAATGTTTCAAAAGAGAAACAGGAGTAGAATATTTGTCGCAATCCGTGCAATACAACAACACAAATATTAATTTCGATATACCGTAAAACTTACTCCAGTATGCCTAAGTTTGCGTTAATAAGTGAAACATTGAAGTTCACGTCTGACTGGAGAGAGAGAGAGAGAGAGAGAGAGAGAGAGAGAGAAGAGAGTGAGACATTACAGAGAACTGTAGATGAGTGCGGGACGCATACGACCGCCTTGAAACTTGCGGCACGGCTACACGTCAAGCGAGCACGGCGAGCGTGTCACATAACCTGTCAGGGGCAGCGACAGACATCATCTGAGGCAGCCTCCCCTCGCGATTCCCCGCGGAGATTTCGTCACGTCCACCTGGCGGCGAGCGCCTCAACTACTGCGACGTGACGCGCCCAGCCGCTCTCCAGGGGGACGGGGTAGCTGCCCCCATAAATATGACATGGAGTAATTTTCCTAATGGAACTTTATATATTCAAGTTTTTGGACCTATGGTTTGGCTCAGCTCGTATTTTTTTTTCTGCGTGAGCCGTTCTTTCTCACACGTCCGTTTCAGACAAGCGAGAGAGATAGAGGGAGGAAGAATAAAATATAGAGAGATTTTCTCTCCCTTCCTAGTATCTTTTGTCTCTTGTAAAAATGTTACGTGAACAAATCATTCTGTGTATGGACAGTGCTATCAGAAGAGCTTTAAAATTCCGAGATATTCAGGAACATACGATGACGACACCATTTACACTAAACAGTTATATCTGCCATGTATTCAAAACATGCCTTGTAATGTTTATTCTTAAGTGATTATCTGTCACGATGATTCCATTACATGTGGTAGCATTTATATTCATTGTTATATTGATATAGTAACGTAATAACCACATTTTATATAAACATATCTGCGTAGTCTAAATGTGTACAACGGAATATACAATAAATGTACTGAAACTTATTTACCAGCCAGTTGTTAATGCCATTGCTGGAAATACCTTTCGAAATATTTTTCACATAATAATTCTAAAACATGATATACCGTAAATAAATTGGTACGATTGAGCAAGCAGCAAAAGGACAGTTATATCAACTTTTAAAACGAAAACCAGACCTTCTTACAGTCACAATACTATGTATGAATTAAAATGTATCAAAAACTTTAACAGCACTGTTCCACAAAAATATCCATTTCAATGAGTAATGCAAATTTTACTGCACGGTAAAACAAGTGCAAAAACTAGACGGCAGTGTATCAAGTGTACTTCAGAATAGACTGGCAAAGATTGCTGTCTAAATATCTTCTTTTTTTTATCATTTAACCTAGCTGTGTGTTTGTGAGATAGGTGAAATTCAATGGTAAGCTAAGTTACTGAGAGCTTCAAGCAATGAGCAATATTTCGATTGTACCTTACGCCATACTTAAAATAACATGAATGTCGCCCTCTCACTACGTACATATATAGGTCTTTAACAGTACTGTTTGAAATGTGTACGTGTTTGACCAGTGGATTGTTACATAAAGTTATGTGTATTGCAATTTATGGTTAATTTCTCCTGTACAAACTATGTTACAAAGAATCGCGATATGTAGAATAGGGTTTGTAAACTTAGTTTGCAAAGTATTTTACCTCAATTTTCAATCTGTACACACAGGAAATGTTGTATACATTTTTCACTAATTTTACACGAAGAGTCATTAAACAAGGTTTGTTAGTTCAGCTATGGCTATCCTGTACAAATATACACTATTTACACAAAGTCAGTAGATGTATAAACTTGTTAATGTATGTGCGCTAAGTAGTATGGCAATGTCTAGAGAATTTTCTCTAAGCCCTACAGTTCCTAACAGATGAAATGTTCGCACGTAAAAACGAGTTTTCCAACATGCAAAAAATTTTTGTTTGTGGGAAGTTAAGGATAAATTAATAGAACCTACTTGTGTTTAAGCGTTTTTAGAAGTGAGCATTCACTAAATCCATACCATAAATCTAGATGACACTAATAAAGAATCCCCAAATTACGAATTAGAATATACATATGTGTATATTAGTAGTGATGATACCAATAGTAGCAAGGGCTGATATCAAGAGATAATTTTGTAATTAATATCTGAGAAATGAGATTTTTGCGATAGCAGAATAATCACATAGGCACTCGTTTATAAATATGAAAGTTTCTTATAATCAGTGTGACATACCCTACATATTAAATATATGTTAAAGTTAAAAATGAGGAGAAGTTATATTTTAAATTTAAATATACGATAAGTTTAATTATGGCAAGTTTTTTGACGTCTATAATAACTGGCTAGTTTCTGCTTTTTTTAATGAATACTTAAACACGTATCTTCTTAAATGTAATGACGTAGTTACATTTATTTTGCATTTTTTTGTAGTAAAATCTTAAAGCTGGTCTAATGAAGAAAATATCTGACTGTAGATTTTTAAAACTCTGATGGCATAACTTTACAGATTATGAGAAAAAAATTTATTTAACCTTTCAAATAGCTCTCATCTAAGAATATACTAAGATCAGTTCTTAAAAGCATCTTTTAGACAAGCGTAGGTCACTAAGTTGCAAATGTGATTTTCTCCCAGGTCAAATCCAAAGAACAAGGATTTATGAAAACACAAGCGAAGAAAAGGGAGACGAAAAAAAAAAATACACAGAAGGAACAAATCGAAATTCTATTTCCCGTACGATTCGTCTTTATCTCCAGACCCCATCCAATCAAGATCAAAGCGATGTTTTCGCCTCCACATAAAACCTGATGTCCAGCTCTGAGCGAAGCCCAGCCGGTCACTGCTGCTAGTAGTATCTCTATATACCTCCCCAACCCCCCCTCCCCACTTGGCTCTCTCCCCTACACCACCCCAACCCTGCTGGACCATCGTCTGTTATCGCTCTTCTTCGTCCAGCGGTCTTTATGTACCTAGGGAACTTTCACGTCAGTCCGTTTGATATATATTTTATTTCCACTTTTGTTTTTCAGATTCTCTGTCTTTATTCTCCTGATTTCCTGCGAGATTGACTGGCCTCAGGCCGAATCCCAGCCGAGGCCCAGCCGCGTCCGGTCTTTTAGACCGTCAGAGGCTTGCAACTCGCCGCAGAGGTGGAGCAGAAGGTATAAAGCCGACCTCACCGCAATTGTTCTCATGCCTCTCGTCTCATGGAAACATCTTCAATTTGTAAATGTTTATAATTTTGATTAGAGGCGTAAAGTAAGAAACAGGTTTTGGTATTGAATCCCGTGTAAGAGAACGATGTGTCTGCAATTCTATTGAATCAGTTGACTTTAACATTGTGTTTGAAGATATATCTCCCTCAAAATACAAACGATCGCACCAGTACAAAGAGAGGCGGGGTCTGTAGTTGAGGCAGTTACGTTGTCATGTTCAAAAATATATGTCATTTCACTAACACGGGAACTGTACTTGACTTACAAGGAGAAGATACCATCAATGGACCAGCGACGTCATTGGACCACTTCAATATTTCAGAAACTCAGAGCACTGAACTAGACTTGATACTACCTGCTTGAGAATTTTCATGACTTGCGTAAAGGCGGATGTGTTTCACGTCGCTTTCAGATATGTTTAGAACATGTATATTCGTAATTTTGCGTTTTCATTCAAGGCATGTGCACATCAGTACAATGTCAATAGATTTATAACTGGTACGGCACATGAAAGCTTGTTTTCTGTGTAACAAGAATGTTTGTATTTTATGTTAGTGACGCACCGCCACGTTCTTTCAGTAAAATGGCGTTAGTGCTATGGTTGGACCATCAGTTAATACAATGAACTGGCTGATGGTCCATTCATGACATACCGGTCCATCAATAGCACCATGATAAAGCAACTGCAGTCTTTTGAAGTGTTTTAAAACCTTAAAAAGTTACAATAAATTCACTATCACAGCTTACTTTACTTGATTTGAACTAGAAGGAAGCGCAGTACACTAACTTCATAAAATTAAAGTATATTGAAAGACATTAAAAAGTTTATGGAGATTTTAGTTAATGCTACAAAAGAATTATTAGTCAACCTTTCATCACAGTGCTTATAATTGACATAATATACACAGAACTGAAGAGCTTAGGTTATAACAATTGCAAAAATATGTACAATTTTCATGTAACTTTTATAGTGTGTACGCTGCGATTTAATTAAGAACTGTGAGCTCCGAACTGCCAAACAACTACCAAATGACAAACCAAAGCATGGCCATGAACTGCAGTCATTCCAGCTAAGTAAGGGGCCGCGGTGACTGAATGGTCAGACCATTCGCCTCCCACCAAGGCGATCCGAGCTAGATTCCAGGCGAGGTCGGTCCCCGGATTTCGCTTGTGAGATTCGTGCTGGACAATGCCGCAGGTCGGCGGATTTTCTCAGGGATATCCCGTTTCCCCCGCCCTCTCATTCCTTCGCTGCTCTTTACTCACCTCATGTCACCCCACACCAGCGGTATAGGTCTCATGTTGAGCGCTGACCAAAATACCTCACTCACTACAACCAAGTAGGAGAGCTTCAGTGATTAGCTACCTAAGGACACAATCAGGAGCCGTTTAAAATTAACCGTTTTATGGACACACGCAGTTGCGAGCAATGCCTTATGTTCATAAAAAAAAGGTTAATTTTATAATTGGAAAACATTGCATGAA
This sequence comes from Medauroidea extradentata, assembly GCA_003012365.1. Lineage (NCBI taxonomy): Eukaryota > Metazoa > Arthropoda > Insecta > Phasmatodea > Phasmatidae > Medauroidea > Medauroidea extradentata. The sequence goes on along the minus strand of PNEQ01102068.1, from coordinate 28,469 downwards.
TCATTCAAAGATCAAATCAGGAGCCTGTTGTACTCCCAGTGGCCATTTTTGGACACCCAATCACAAACTATGTTACCCTGGGACCTCTGTATAAGAGCCTTCTTTATTTATTGGGTTTCAGTCTTGTTCGAGATCCTCTGAAGACGCCTACTGCAAGAAATGCTGAATGGTCGTTACAAAATACCAACAAGACGCGGCTCCAGCCCAGAAACCAAGATAACAAGCCTGGCAATGGCTTGGAAACCATAAAATCTTCTACAAATATCGACAATTTATTTCGAAAATAAAGGAAGAACAGGTAATCCGTATTATGTAAAATTTAATAATCATGCATAAAATGTAATGTTACTTGCAGTATAGCAAACAGATACATACAGTAGAGCCTGAATTTTGTTACAGAATGGCACTGAACGTAATGTATGGGCAGTGGACATGTAAAATATGGAAAGAGCTTTGGAAACAGACAAAAATGGCGTAATCGGGTTGAAAGCAGGTGCACTTGTGTATGTGAACCCCAAATCGACATTAAAGAGTCACTAAGGTGATAAAAAAGGTACCCAGATGATAATTGGTAAAGTGGCAGATATCTCACAAAATTTATAAGAAGAACTGAGTGTGCATGTGTTAGACATAGAAACATCTATGTTTGGTATCTGCCAATGATTTGTGACGTTTGACTTTTTAAATCTTTGAAGCAAACCACATCTCTCATCGATTTGATACGGAGAAACATGCTGCTGGTGAAAAGTGGTACACATTATTTGTGCAGATACATTTACAGCTCAACCTTAGACCACCTGAATTTGCATCAGTGGCATGCACATAGAGATTCAGTAAAGATGGAATGAACGGTTATATAATATTCTCGGAATAATAGTTGAAGAGAACAACATTCATGATACTCAAAGCGATGACGAGATTAGGCTAACAACTGTCCAGAATTAGCCTAGGCTGATAATTTCTGAGAAGGAAAATCGCAAGTGTGGGCAATATCCAGCTAGAAGCGTTGAATGAATACAAATTCTTTGTGCTGCATTGTAACTGCCGACTCTTATTTCCCACCCTTATTAATATACAAAGAAAGGACGTGTGATGATTTTAAAGATGGAGCTTTGCCTGATACATAATTTGAATTCAATCATGAAAGCAGTTAAGTTATATAAACAAATTTCTACTTGTAAATGGCTGCATAATTTTATTAAATGTGTTACACACACGCTGCAAGAAAATCTTTCTCTTTCTTTTAGATGGGCACCTGGCGCATACTATGAACACCGAAGCTTTGCGAATCGGTTGTGGAAATGGCACTATAATGTTATCATTTCCAGGACACACCACGTACCGGCTCCAAAACTATTGACGTTACCTTGAATACCTACTATACAGACAAAATGGAAAAGTGACTTCAAGCAAATCTAAGCCGGTGTATCACTCAGTCAAAATGGCGATGTTGTTCGGTCCCGCACAAGGAAGAGTGGCTACGTCGGCTACATCAGTAAATGCTTTCACAGCGCTACAAGGACATGGCCGGTAAATTCTGATTTATTTAAAGAACACAAATTATTTGTTTCATTCGTTGACCCCTTGGTGCAAATACTCTGCATATGTGACACATATCGACACAGCTGACAGTACAGATCCAATAAAGATAAAAAAACGACATCCAGTCGTGTACCTCCATTGCACAACTCTTTCAGAGATCATTCAGACCGTAAAAGAAGTCGAGAGATAATCGCCCAACAATGAGCTGGAGAAATAAATGCTTCTCCACGTAGCCCGAGAGTTAAATCGTCGTCCTAATTTGTGTCAGTCAAACAAATGTTTTCACTTCAAAAGTAGTTACCGTTCTCGGTGCATACAGGAAGAAAACACGGACGCGAAGAGACGCTGCAATTACTTACCAGACACTTTACAAGATACGTGTTTATTAAACAGGAAACATTTTCGTAAAATCTCTTATAACAATTCTTAATTGCTTGTATTCTATCAAAGAATACATACGTAAATCCGCAAAAAAATCGAAAATAAGAAGTGAATCTATTAACGCACGTGAAGACATTGATTTTAAAAGTTTTTAGTGTAATTGTTCTGATTTTATCCTACTTAATTTCTTTCTTCCTTTTCAGTGTGAAGAGTGCGAAGAATGCGCACATAGACTTGTATGTAACTATGAGCCACAACTGACCACAAGTATTAGGTATAGTGTCTTCCAGTTTATCATAAATGTAATTAAGTACTTGTTAATACATTTGCTGTAAAATAGCCTAATAAAGATGCTATAGATACCATTTACTGAACAGAATGTAAACATGAGTTTTTTTATTCTCGATAATCAACGGTCTCGGTAGCGCAGTAGGCAGCGCGTAAGTCTCATAATCTTAAGGTCGTGAGTTCGATCCTCACCCGGGGCATTCGTTTTTTTTCTCTCTTGGCTTAAAAGTCGGGGTCACGTTGATATGAAGAAGGAAATTTTGGGGGAACATTGGCAAATATTTTGTTATAAATTAAAGAAGATGTAAGGATTTTAGAATATATTACTGACTTATGTTAATAAAGTATTTCTTAGACTGTTTTTGAAGCTATCTCCCATTTCCTTACATAAAGTAAGTTCGTGTTAGTTGAGTGTATTGGTGAGATGTAATATTCCGTTAGGAACGACGTTTTTAACTTAGTGTAACTAAACTACAACTAAAATGAATGCATGGCTACGTGTTATGACATTACTGAAATTTCTATTTAACTAAAGGAACATCCACAGCCCTTGCCAAATTAAATATAGGCCCTACTACATAAAAAAATCCCTTACCGATACTAAAATAAAGAGAACATTAAGCCAAATATTAAAGAATTGTTATTCAAAATAGGGTTTGATTTGGTGAATGTATCACTATATGCAAGAAATAATAAAATTACGTAAATTATATCTGACAAAGATAAGCATAATTAAATTGACTAAATTAGACTTACTTTTCAGTTCGAAATCATACGCACAATTTAATTTGACTTTCTTTTAAAGGAAACACGTAAATTATACATTTATGTGACACGATTTTTATGCACAATAGTGACTTAGGCCGTAGTGTGGTATGTAAAGCCACATGTCTTTTCAGGCCTTGCTGCTAGTATTTACGTAACATTATCTTGCAGAAATTATACATGGTCAGCACTAGCGTTGAGGGAGTCAGTAAAAGCAGATATCTCCTGCAGTGAGGGAAGGCATGACGAACATAGTACGTACCATATTTCCTCCTTACACATTTGTAACCACGTCGTCTAATTATCAAATTATACATTTAGAATCATGTTACAGATCGTTTAACATCTATTGACCCACTCACTACACTAACAGTAAGATTTGGCATGCCATATTCTAGCTACACACATAAAAAAAAAGTATTGCGTCACCTCGGTTCCAAGATCGGTAGAACAACGACTCTAAATGGTTCCTTTGACTGTTCCTAGATGTCAGTAAACCTGCCCAGAGATGTAGGGCCAATTAGACGGAGGGCGTACGTCAGCCAATGAGTTGCAGTCATTCCACCGAGGATATGCAATAATATTGTTGATGTGAATATTTTATTATTCGGTGTCATATCTAAATTTCTACAAATGAAACGTTTCCAAACTTGTACTTTGATAAAATATGGCAAACATAGGAGAAATTATTTCCGAAAATATTTTATCTGTGCATACAAATTAATAATATAGAAGGTATCGATACTCTAGTACAAAACGTGTCTGATAGAAAATATAAAATGTGTTAACTTTTTTTTTATTTCGAGACTTCTTAGCTGTAAACACAATGGCATAAGTTACCAGCATTTTGTTATGTGGTACGTAATTCGTGTAGCGCAAAACAATTTATTTTAAAGAATCTTGCAATAGGAGCAAACGATTATCGGATTTATATCTATATCTACCACCGCAGTGGTATGTCATCCCAGAAAACGACGAATGAGACAGCAAAAATACAAGCGAAACAAGCATAATTTGGCATTTGTTGACTGTAATCAAAATATGCTTGTTTTTTATCTCATTGTTAATTTTGTTTAGATCTTGGTATTCTGGGACGACATAGCACTGCACTAGAGAGTGTTCGCACATTCCGGTCAATCATTTTAAACGGTAATCCATGGAATCCTTTTATCTGAGCAGAACGTTTTTTTTTCTTCACATCTTTCAATTCATAACGAACAAGAGAGTAAGTAAATTCATGTTCGATTTCTAGTCATGTTTCCTTGTTTGTTTTACACACCTATGTAATTTTGCAGTTAACCTTTTAATGACATTATGGAAAATATTCTTAACGTGAACTACCACATTTCTTTAGAATTGTCGTCAGACAGTATAAAACTAAAACCAATCAAGGCATTTTCTCTTTGTTTCGGAAGTTACCGGATGCCAACATGTTACAGTACGTACTCTAACTAAATTTCCAGCATTTTATATTAAAAGTAATTCCTTGACAGGAGAGTGATAGTTATATATGTATATATAGGTAAATACAACTACAGACTTTTCTTTTAAATAGTTTATTGATACTGCTTCGAAGTAATACAGCCTGGCGTTCAGTAGAGAATGCCACAAAAATTTAGCTACTCCATCAAAGTCTCTTGTTATGCGTGTCTGTCAGCGTATGCTCAGATGCTTCTATAGATGGCGTATCGGCGTCGTAGATCAGCGAATTGATAATGCAGCGCCACTGGTATTGGGAATTTCGAATTTTCCTAACGAATTGATGGCCACACGAGTAGCAGTGTTTGTGATATGGATACAATTCATTACCGGCCGTGTTGTACCGTGTACGCTGTTATAGTTCGTTTCAGTTAATGTGCATGATAGTGGCCTCTCTTGAAGCTCGTCATTTGGCCTGTAAGTCATTTGGCATTTCTTTATTTAAAGTTGCCCAATAGTCACTTAGACTAAACATCATTTGACCTGAAATTGATTTGGCCTAAATGTCACTTAGCCTAAACTCACTTGGCCTTAACTTCACTTGGCCTAATCGTCACTTGACCTAAAATTCACTTGTCCTGGAAGTTACTTGGCCATAAAGTCATTTGACCTATCAGTTATTTGACCAATAACTATTTTACGCTACATGTCTTTAGGCCAAATTGAGTATACCCGTCTCTCCCGCCTAACACTCTCCTACGATCGATGAACAAATACATGTCTGGCTGTGATTTGGCGTCGATATAAGTAAGTAAATAGCATGACGGCTGCACATTATTGTTTTCAAACGAATCACACATCAGTAATTACTGCTTCAGGATCAACCGAAGCAGGCACTGTGGAAGGAGTCCGTTGTTGATGTACCAAGAAATCCGAACCTGGTAAAAAGGGAATTAAAACACATCACAAGCATTTTACAAATTTTAAAAGGAAATTTGTAGTCTACTTGCAAATATCACGTTCACATAAACAATTCTAATAAACAAGTAATGGTAAACAGACAGTATTTTCTACTTAGTAACTCTCACTTACTCTGGTATTGTCGCCTACGATGCGAAAGAAGTGTGTAAACACTATACACTCTGCACAAGCGCAAAGAGTTGTGATCTGAGTTAATATCGAATTTGAATATAAACCATTTAAAGTGCAGATCAGTACCACTTACAGTGTCATTTATTTTCTGCGGGTTTACTCAGGCCGTATCTGCGCAACAGTGTGGCACTCTGCGCCTAGTCACAACAGCATGTCTTTGGAGTCATTATTGCATGTTTTCTTCTAACTTAGACCTACTTCATTGGTTCATAGGGTTTAGTTTCCATTTGAAAATTCTTTATGTAGCACGTACGAATAACGTGTTATAAAATAACTATCATACGTCAAGAACGATTATTGAAATTTTGGTCCTAGCAGAAACATTTCCTTAGAAAAAAAAATAACTGTATTTTAAAAATAAAACTAATGAAAACCGTTTCATACTTTCATGTAAACGAGACATTATTACGAATTTACGACTACACAGTTTTTCAGCAGATGCAAAAAAATTGCTCAAAAATAATTTTTAAGGATTTACAAGTTTAAGCATATCTATGTTGCAACGCGTAATATCATGAATGCGAACAGAATATTTTATTTAAAAAAATGGAATTAATACATTATTTTAGTAAGTATTGTGCGCTGTTTGGATCAATGTTAGAAAATTTAATCGTTATAATTTAATGCAATGTAAAGTATTTAATATAGCCTATTATGGGAAACTCAACTGATCAAAGTATTTCAAACATCTGCTCTAGCAAAGTCGTGGAGCAGCAATCAACGATAAAAACGGTTGTTGAATTATACTGACTTTTGAAAGGCAGAAAAGATAAACTAAAATAATCACGTGATCGCGCAGACAGGAAAAGCATAAGTGGATCGATTGTTCTCTATGGTGGCAACGTAGTATCTTGGTCATCTAAAAAGCAAAGCTGCGTCGCTCTTAGTACGGCGGAAGCTGAATACTTAGCATCAGCTTCTACAGCTCAAGAACTGGTAAATTTGAGAGGAGTGCTACATGATTTTCAGAACAGTGGAGATCCTAACCAACCAGTTATTTATGTGGATAACACAAGTGCCATATCAATGAAAAAGACATTCGAAAACTCAAAACGTAGCAAACATATAGATATTAAAAAACACTTTATTAAAGACTTAGTGTTGAGAAATATCATAAAGATTGAATATGTGAGTTCGGAAAATATTTTAGCAGATATTATGACTAAACCACTACGAAAAGAAAAGTTTGTGAAATTCCGAAGCTTATTAAACATTATATAACGGCAATTATGAAGCTGCTGTTATTACATATTGCTATAACGATTTTAATACTGGGTAGAATTAAAATCGAGGAGGAGTGTTAGAGTTATTGTATTCATGACTCTATGAAATGAAACTAGCGTTTGTTTTGTAAATAAATAAAATGGTGTGTGTATATGAATTCACTATAATAGAATAGTGGATTGTAACAAGAGGTATATTACTTGAATATTTCTAAAATGTTCTATGGAAATAAGAGTCTATAAGACAGAAGGTGAGGAGATCATACACGTAAAAACACGGATGTGGGTTGTCAAACCATAACCTCACTTATCAATGCACGTGTAGGAACCAAAGACGTTATAAAAGAACTAGACTGTTGCGCAGTTTTTTGTTACATGACCAAATTGAACCCTGACATAAGATAGGGAACTGTGCACTTTCGCAGGGGCGGGGGTAACAATGTTATTTTTAAGAAAAAAAACTTTTGGTATAGGATGTTGCATGGTAGGCCTATAGGCACCGTTAAATTTGGTAGCACACAGAGATAGACCGTCAGCATTGGTATTACAACCCTTGACAGGCACAGCTAATTGTACTCAGCCATATTGTTGCGTGAATAATCTGTCATCTTGACCTCGGTATACGTTGCTAACGTCTCATTTTTGTTTTTCTCTTAACTCTGATGAAGGAGACTGTCTGGGCGGGAAGGAGCCCATGGAGGAAGGACCTGGGGAAGGAATGGTCCACAGAGAAAGGAACGGGACGCAGGAGGGTTCCATGGAGGAAAGAAGCTCACGAGCGACGTGGTTGCTTAACCCGTCTCCCCGGGGACGTGGTCCTCCGCCCGCTCGCCGCAGTGCTGCCGACCTGCCGGCTGACGGCGGGAAACTCAACGGCACGAAGAGGGAAAAATATAATACCCAGTAGCGGCTGGCACGTCTCTGATTACCTGCACAAACCTAATAAGCGAAGGTACTGCTCTGGTTCAGCTTGGTGGAGCGGGGTTGCAGCGAAGCAGGCTTGTGGAAGAAGCACGAAACCTGAATGCAATAAGTATTAACTACCGTGATAAGATTTCTTCTATGTGATTCGTATGGAGAGGATAGCAATCCAATAATGGTACTACGCACATATAAGCCTACTTTGCATGATTTTTAGTTTATTTTCAAAGTTGTGAGACTCTGATCATTTAATTTATTGACACCTTTCAAATTGTGAAATGTGCAGTATACATTTTCAGATATTAATTTCCTTGAATAAAGGTAATTAAAACATATTTTTTTACGGCAACTACAATAAGTTAAGCGTAAAAATTAATGTGTTTTGTCTTTATATAACCAAGCAGCTTGGTAAAAGTAATTACTTGAGCTGTATGAATCCAAGTTTTAATACTACTTTTCCTGCGGATTTTATAAAATTACTGTTACTATGTCATAAAAATAAAATATTTCGTTAGGAAAAATTGTTTCATTGAAGGAAACTAATGACTTACAAAATTAATAATTAAACTAACACGAAGTATTCTTTAAAACAATTATTTTTGTTCTTTCTGTCTGTAGAGAATGATGTGACCAAACACGTGTTCTGTAGTGGCTGTTCGTAAAGTGTCCTAGAAATTATAAATATCCTCACTGATACCTATTGAATGCAGTTGCAACGACTAATTTTGTTGCCAGAACACGTAACTTAGGCAGCTACAATGGCCACTCTACCGTGCACAATGTGTAGTTTAACTATTTTATGGGGCATGGAACTTTTATGTTTTCCATGCACCAATGCCTTTGGTGTTCTGCAAATAAACTGATTTCTCAGACCTTTGTAGAAAAGGGGTATAAAGAAATATAGCGTTTTTTGTAAGATTATCTGTGCATATCAGAGCACTGTAACACTCAAATAAATTTGTTTTCTTTAGTTATGGCGAGGAATAATACACGACGTCTTAGACGCGTATATCTTTCCACCACATTAAACCTAGCCAGGTGGCGCAACAATAACACGTTGGACTCGTATAATTGGATGGTTCCGGTTTTGAACACCTGCTCCGAGTGAAAGTTAGGCTGGTTCCTTACAAGAAGCCACAGCTGATTCCTTTCTTGGCTTCTGTCCTTGTGTGAACTTGTGTGTAATCGCCTCTAAAGATCTCGTTGTCGACGATACGCAAAGCCCAACAAAAATAGAAATAAATAAATCTACCTCATTAGAAATGAATATAGCCACTACTGTTCATACCTCGACTTTAAAACCCCCCTCACTGATTCTTGTACCAACGAATTAACATGGAGCCGCGGTGGCCGTGGGGTCAGAGCTCTCACCTCCCACAAAGGTGATCCGGATTCGATTCGCGGCAGGGTCAGTCCCCGGATTTTCGCATGTGGGAATCGTGCCAAACGATGCCGCTGGGTGGCGGGTTTTCTCGGGGATCTCCCGCTTCCCCCGCCCATTCATTCCGGCGCTGCTCCATACTCACCTATGTCACCTTCACCAACGCTAAAGACCTTGATGTTAAGCGCTGACCAAAATCTCTTAAAGTAACTCATACACGAATTAAAGTGTTACAGAAAAAGGTGTCAGACTCATTAAGGATTACAATAACATTCTCACACAATATGGAACTGAGAGACAATTTGTTTAACTGATCGTTGCTAGAGATCGTAAGCATTTCCCAAGTACAACTAAATCTTCTCTTAGGAAATTATAATACTAAAAGTTCATTCGTTCACATAATGTGTTCCTCTTATAGAGGTTGTGTTCTGTTACGATCATCAAGAGCCTCGCTTGGAGGACGGGCTAGCGACGACGGAAGTGCAATTAGGTCGTTAGTTGCACAAGACGAGGGCCTCAGCGATTCTCCCCACCTGCAATGAAGTGTGGTAATATAATGATAAGTATTGGGGGAATCGTGGCCTGCCTCCTTCAAATCTTCCAGCCGTCACCAGCTCGCCAATATGGTCCTGGGTCGAGACCCACGACGTGCCGCCGTCCGTCGATAGCCGAGCACATTCACCATGGCCTCTAGCACATCATGTTACGATGAGATCTAAGGTTTCCAAAGGGTCATCCACCATATGATAGGTTATTGACATAACTAACTAAACAGCCGCTCCCCTCATATCTAAGTGTTGTAATATAAACTTGTAGTATTCTGTATCTAAACTATGTAGAGTAAAGCCACCGTAATTAGATTAACATATATCATTTAACCGTAACCCTCACCCTTAACTTAACAGCTTAACTAGTTTCAGTATAAAGTGCCTAACTGTGACTACATCCACCCAACCAAATTAATTCATGTGTACAACAGGTAAAATAACAGTTTCACAACAGTTCGTTTAAAAAATCTAAAACTTCTTATATTTTTAATTTTATTTCAGAAACTTTTCGTATTAAATTTTGGAAACGTTATTCAGAGACTATTGCTGAGATTGTCTGGGTGTGTCCACATAAAGACCACAAAGAAGAAAAAAATAAAATTACCCTAATAGGGAAGAGTAGGGCCTATAGTGTTTCCGAACGTCATTGTGTTCACGATTTTGCAACCTCAAGGCGCATGAAGGTCGCCTATAAGTTGTTGATCCGAAAAAAATTAAATTTTGTACATTCCATTTTTGTCTATCGTTGGAATAGCATTAATGTCTGCGAGAAGCAAATTTTTACTTTCAGAAGACTACCTACTGCTAAGGACCGCCCTACTGACGTAGTAAACTTTTTACTTGGTAATTCTGTGAAAAATTTGCGTAGACTTTGAACACTATTAAAAAGTGTTACAACTAATGGCAGAGGCAAATTCTACATAAAGAGCGAAACACGTTTTTAAAAGTTGAGTATGTAAAAATAAAGTCAGAGTCTACGTATCGTGTATGTTAGTAAAGATATTACGTGTTTGTACTCTAGCCTCAATGTAAGAAAATACCACAATGTATGTTAAATATTTTAAGATGAAGTTATGAATACATTTTTCTTTTCAGTTAAATTGCAGAAAAAAAGCAGTTAATTAAAAAACATTTATTTTGTTTCCGAAGTCACAAGAGTGAATTCTTTGTTAAATTCGGGCGTGTTCTCCTATTCTTGCTCAAAGTACACAGCCCTCAAATAAAGGAGAGAAAACAAATGTTTTAAGAAGAAGACGTTATATTTTTCAGGTAGCCTGCAAGGTTAACGAGATAGAAAAAGAGCGTGTTTACTTGACGGGCGAATACTTGACGACTGGGGCGAGCCGTGGAAGTTCAGATTAATGGAACAGCCTCGATGGACGGGCTGCAGTTAACTCCTGGACAAGCCGGAACCGATCTCGCGAGAAGTGGCGCTCGCGAATAATGCATGTTTCCAGGAGGACGGGCGAGCCTCTTAATGGCTCCTCCAACAACCCACTACCCCACAATGTTCGTCAACTTCACTTTATTACTGCATTTTATTGGCAGCGGCGCGCGCTTGCATCGACGCGCCGGGGACTACACACACTGCCCCAAGAAAATGGGCGCCCCTCAACAGCCGAGCGACTTCCATCGCAACCCTTGAGGCCCATGATCTTTCATTTATTACAAACAATTGCAAATAACTCGAATAGTTTTGAACCAAATGCTTTGAAAAAAAATTGAGGCTGTGTACAGTTACACGGTACACAATTTTGCCACAGCGCTTTATAAAATTATATACCGTTTGCCAGCAAAAAATTATTTTGCTTAATTTTGGCTTATTTTCACAACAAAATAATGTGATATTTCAGGGGCAAAAATGTAAAAACCAATTTGGTGTATTGCAACAGAAAAATTCATATACAAAACGTTGATAAATAAGTGTTAAAACTGCCCGAATGAATTTTTGATATATGTATTAGTTTGCGTTAAAAAAATATTTTTGTAATCACTGCTAAACTAAAGAGCGAGGCCATAAAGCTCGGTTTCAGTCGCCATTTTGAATTTTATTATTTTTAGCATTTTTTTTTGAAACTCTAATAAGAAAAATGTTAAATATTCGATTATACCTCAAATTATGTTTACTCTGTACTATAGTAAAAGCATGGCAATTGAGCTAGCAATGTATAGGTATGTCGCAATCAGTCGGGGCAATTTATGAATGTAAAAAAATTTGCCACGCAGATTGGGACGTGATTAAATGTTAACAGCTAAATCTCAATGTCTGTACTGTTGCACAAGGTGAACAGAATTTGCGGTATTGTCGCGTATTTAAAATTTTTCTTGTTAGAGTTTCAAAAACGCGAAAAATAATTAAATCCATTATGGCGACTGAAACCGAGCCTTAAGGGAAGGAGATGATAAGGAACGTTCGCGTGTAAATACAAACGTCACTCGGCTGCTTACTAAGCTTCTTGACTAACAACGTTCAAATGCCTCTCTCACAACGACACATAATTTAACGTCCATGGATGAATAAAAATACGTATGTGAGCAGTTGGGGAAATTATTCTTGAAGTGCTCCAGGGTAAACCAATAATCTTCTCTGTTTATGTAAATGCTAAGTGCGAGATGTACCATATCACTTACACAGACGAAGCATAAAAACAATTTAATGACGTATTTGTGAATGATCTTATTGCACAAAACATGGAAGTATAGATTGCCACATACATTGCTCGTAATCTTGACGTAGATGGTAAGGTATGTGGGTCTTACGTCTAATTGACAACGACATCATTAGAGACGGCGACACACAACTTGGTACAATAACGGGAGCTGGGAGATGAGTCAGTCATGGCCTATGTTAGGAACCATCCCAGAATTCACCTGGAGCGATCTTGGGAAACTATGGAAAACCGAAATCAGGAAGCCGTGGATCGAACCCAACGTGTTAACATTGACACCTCACTTGGTGCTTGATGCAGAAAGTGCCAAGTAAATAGCTGCTAACGAAACGATCAGAAGTTGTATAGTTACAAATGAAATATGCAGTGATCACAGACTTGTAAGTTATGAAATAGCCTAGGGTACTGACATTGCTATTGTACCAACACGATTAATCGTAGAAACGTAAACTTTTCATCAGATCTTCCTGGGAACTTGCTCAAAAACTGCAGAGGACGGTAACGATGATGTCTTTGAAAGCGTTATAGTCCCACAGGATACCATCTAAGAGACGCCTGCAACCTGTTCGACAGAGCAATTCCAATGACATCGTGGGATGAAGAATTTGAAGTCTCACGGAAAAAGGAACCCTACGGGACCATGTTGGTGCATAAAGCATTTAACTAGAACTTAAAGTTATTTTAAGCTAGGTTCCAACATTAATTGCTTGTAAAGGTTCGGTTCTAAAATATGCATTGAACGAAATATTAAAGAATTTTAGAAATAGGCTCAGTCTGCTTAATATGATGTAAAACTGCACAGATCGGCCACATAAAACGTTGCCGTTTTCTGAGAAAAAAACTAAAACTAATGGTGCATTTATTTATGCTTATACGTTGTAGCTAAAATAACAACAAGAAGTCTGTTAGAGTTATATTAATTATAATACTGTAGGCGTACGGCTCAAGTTCGGTTTGCGGACTGTTTTCAAGGTTCGGCTATGTTTGTTTAACGAAAGTTGTTGTAAGGATAGATCTATGTCTGTTTGGTGCCAGATGCTTGGTTCGTTCCACTTGTACGTAATATTTTTTATAACACACGCGTGCTATGTAACAATCTTAGTGTCACTTTAGGCACATTTATATCAATCCTTATACTTTATGAGGGATCACATTTACTGCGATAAAGCAATCTATATAGGCATAAAAACAATATATTTTTTTAATTACTCAATCGAAAGTAAACTGTGCGGTCATAATAAAATATGTTAGCCCCAACCTGCCGTGTAAGTTCTTATATTACTTAAATATTTCAAAATATATTCAACTGGAACAATATTATGAACATCTCGGTGTCACAAATTTAAGTGACACAATCTAATATGAATTGTTATTGCACGAAATGGAAGCTGCCTAAACGGATTAGATTGTCATCCTAGAAGATACGAAGTGTAAAAGTAATATGTTTGGAGACTCAGTTGCTCTACCTACTTGTCTGTTAATTAGTTTGCTGACGTTATTATTTCCTTAACAATAAACGCGTGTTACTTAATAGTGTATATAGAATGCACGAATGCGCGTTGAGTTCCTTGCTATTTTTATTAATTTCAAAACGCCATAGGTTCGGAAGCGGTGAAATGTTTTCGTCGTTTGGGGCTCATGAATCAAAACTGGAATATGATTAAATGTAAGACCACAGTCTGAGAAACCTCCTTATAACAGCTTAACGACTAGACAAGACGGGGCAGTCGGTTTCAAATTTCTTGGTGAGATCTAGTATGGTATTTGGTGGTACCTACGTCTTACATTGATGTGCTCAAATTATTTATTTGAAGACGTAAGATGGCAAGAAACCCATGAGAATTTGTGCATTCTATATCAAACTCAGCACACCATAAATATAAAGTAACATGTGTTTATTGTTAAGGAAATTATTACATTTGAAAATAAATCAGCAGTCAAAAATACACACAGCAACCGAGTCTCTGAAAATATTTTTTTTACACGTCGCGCCTCATAGGTTTACATGACATATTTTAAGGCTATTAAAGTGCCACAATTTTTTCTTAGTTTTAAGAGTTTTTCATTGTTATTTGACATCATATCAAAAGAAATGTGATAAAATTAAGAGACCAACTGGATAGCGTATTTTGTATACATTTTAACATTAAATATTGTGAAATATGAATTTCAAAAAATTAATCAGTGGCAATGTTATATATTATCTACAGTAGTTTTTAATGCATTGGACCTCCATGGAGACATTTTTCTGGAACAGTACAATTCGCTCACCGTCAATTAGTGTTTAATGTCTAATTTCTAGTTACGTTTACTATAAATTTTATCATAAAATTTAAAATACGCCAACACGAAAACTCCTTAAACACATTCCATGAAACCTCTTTATCGAGTACTGGCATCTTTATCATTCGTGGTAAGATTCACATTAGTATGCGACTGTACCGCAATTTTTTAATTTGTACAGCAAAATAGAGAATAATTGAACCCTTAAAATCACCATAGTAAATTTAAGTAACGTTTACTCAATTTTTTACACTTTTATTACTCTCATTCTTAATAAAATTTCACAAAAGTACAAAATATGCTAAAAAAAATTAGCAGTCAAACTTAAACAAAGAATACGTATTATGAAATATACATGTTTATCAGACTAGCTTACTAAAGAATAAAAATATATCTTCCTTTGACTGTTTCACGGATGTTACGGTGAAAAATGTCTTGCGGGGTGAAAAAAGGATGTAATATCTCATCATCGAGTCTCCGGAGCGTAGACGGCGCAGTTATACAGCCGCCTGGAGACGGTCGGTGGAGAGGCAGTGCCAACTTGATTCCCAATAGGAAATTGAGGCTGAAGGTTTTGTGGCGTGGTTTAACTGCCCGGAGATGCAATATTGAGGTTGGCAGGGCTGCTCCATCATGCGACTTACCCCCACGACAGAAGCTCTGGGAGAGGGGTGGATGCGAGCTCACGACGTGTTGTGTTAACTGCCTCCGTCCCTCTGGGTGGCACAACGAGACAACTCACAAACTTCGCACTAACCCGAGTGTACAAAACATTAATGTAATAAAACAAACACGGACGTTTTTCTCATTCATCTGAAATAAGAAATGATATTACGTGTGTGGTGATAAACATTGCCAATTTTCCTGACGCCGCCGCAAATTAGTTATATTCATCGTAACGAGATCTTCAATAGTTTTTTTGTTTTATAAATTTCTCCTTAACTTGAACATTAGCACTGAGAAAGAAACAGCAGTCTTAGAAAAGAGTTTTAACTTATTTTTGAGTAGAAACTAGCTTTGCTTTAAACGTAATCGCATGAATCGGGATCAAGTCCAAAATAGTTCACCAGAAATTTATCATACTAGCAGTATGGTTTCTCACAAAAATTGCATACCTATTTTCGAGGATTTCTTTTCTTTATTAGTCTACATAATGAAGGTTAAAGTAGGTTTATGATATCACCTTCTTGTCTGTGCATCTGCGTATGTGTGTCCCCTAAAACTTTTAAACCCGTGGACCGAATTGCATTAAACTACATACTCATATAGTGCTTAGTAAACTACATTGAAGTTTGCGTATTTGGTTTGTGCCGTGTTAAGGGCGCGGGGCACAGCAATTTTCATCACCATTATTTATTTTTATATTTGTACCAGATGTTTTTTTCTTGTTTTAGACACAAAAAAATACTAAATTTTGCCATTATTAATTTTTTTTATCTCGCATAGTTTATGCGTAATTGCTCGTTAAAGCCAAAATTTGTATGTTTGTGTTTTAAGGACGACTCTAAAACCAACTCACTTACCAAAAGGAAAAAATTCACAGTGAATAACGATGTTGTAAGCTACAAATTCAGCTATGGCAAACCACCAAATAAAATATTTCTGTATTTAAAAAAAAATATTGAATTTTTAAAAATTGTATTTTATATTTCAGTATTTTCATTTAAATACAAAAAGTTTTTATTCTTTGTTTTTATGTACGTGAAATTGTAGCCTGCGACGTCTTTATCCACTGTGAATGTTTTCAGTTTGGTATAGGCCTATCAGTTGGTTTTAGTTAGTGTAGTCCTTAAAACGGAAACATGTAAATTTTGACTTTACCAAGCCATTACGCGAAAACTATATAAAAATATTTCATAACAGCAAAATTTTGTCAAATTTCGTATCTAAAGTGAGGAAAAAAAAATCTGGTACAAATAAAAAATAAAAACACGGTGATGAAAATCGCTGTATATCGCGTCCTTAACATTTTCAAACTGGCAGCATTTTTATATTTTTAGCATAATATCACACATCTGAGGATAAATTTTTCTGAATTTTATCAAACTTGGTACACATAACGTTATATACTAAGCAAACTTCACTTGTGTGTATTTCGTTCATCCTGTGTTCAAAGTAGGCTTTCTAGTTACGTTGTTAACTTTTCTCTATATTGACTTTCAAATTTATGAAAATCTCACCTGAACTCATTTAACGTTAACTTGTGGACTATTCATTGTTAAAATTGAACAATCATTAAAATGTAAAAAATATAGGAATTGGATATGGCCTATATTAACCCATTTAGTGTCAGGTTTTTTTTACAATGTTTTCTTAAAATATCCAAAGTTTTTTAACGCATTAAACCATACATACTTGTTTTTAGCAATAATTATAATAATCTCAAAAAAATTTTAAAAAAATATTTTAAATACATTTTTATTTATCATTTCCACTGATTTCCAACCCGAAATATCTCAGGAAAGTATTTTAAGGTGTTAAGAAACCATACTAGCTATCGTTTGAAGTAATTTCGGAAAATCGTGGAAAATAGAAATCAGGCTTGCTGGGAATCGAACACGGTTCCTGCCGAATACGAGTCCTGTGTTTCACAAACAGCGCAATCTCGCTCGGTATGCCGTCGACTAACAATTTTGGAAAATTCTTCCTGCACGAACTTATGTCTCAAGGTTCTTTAGGCGAGACATCTCAAGTTATTAAAAGTGTCACTGGTTTTCTTTATTTTTGATTGTTTTGAGAAAATCATTTAAAACCTAAAGTTATTGCTTTCTGGTAAAATACCTCACCTCTGTGATAAACGCACGAATCAAAAAATCTGGTCAATAATCATGACGTAATTAGTTAAATATTATATTTAAATCTTAAATATACGTTCGCCGTTTTAGAGTGACGTAACAATTTGTGACTTTATACGAAAGCATTTGTATGACGTTAAACTGCTATTATACAATTGCTTAGTAATATTTTATTTTTGACTATAGTTATAACTATCATAAAATACATAAGGTGTCACTAGTCGCACTGAATTTTTCTTAATTTCTTCCTAATTCTTATTTTGGCAAGATTTTTTACTATATTTCAGTAGGGAATTGGCAAATAACTTTACCTTTTACTACGCGCATTGTATTAGATATGTTAAACCATGCTTATGAAATAATTAAGCGTATTTAAAATTTATGCTAGCTACTGTCACTAACTATTATAATAAAGACTGTAGTACTAATTTAAATATGATAATACGCACTAATCGTAAAATATAATGTTTCTATAAAAAACATTGACGGTAATTTACCACACATTTAATTTATCATACGATAAGATGAATAATTTTAACAAAAGAGTTGGCACAGCCTCTTAAGCGAAGATGGACAATGGCTGTTCGTCAATGGAACATTGCAATGTCTGAAAGCGCTCGTAAACGTTGGCGGAGGAAGAGTCCACACATTAAGGAAAATTAATGGCAACTTAAAGTTACAATGTAAACACGATCTTATGGTGGGAATGTACCGTTAGTCACCTACTGGGACACTGAAGCTAGGAGGCACAACACGAGATTGTAGAGAGGAGAGGATTTGAAATTTTACTCCGCAGAAAACCTTATATCATTTCGTACTTGATCCGAATGTTGTTCAGTTTGTACGCGTTACATCTGACTGCTTTTCCGCGCAGTAAACATTTTTTACATCTCACAGTTTTAGCATAATGATATTTAAGAATCTTTTTGTGCTATTTTTGTAACATACCATCATTAATAATTTATCATCGATAACATTTTGTGGAGAAAGAGTCTCCTTATTAAAAAATTAAATAAATAAATAAAAAAAAATGTGCAAATAGTTTTATATATATATATATATATATATATATATATATATATATATATATATATATATATATATAATGCGTCTAATGACGTTTATTTTAGTGCGATTTTTTTATTAATACATTTGGATTTAAATGTAGGTAATTTAAATAAAAGTGAAACTATGAGTTTGACACGTAATTATGCAAGAAATATATTGAACAATTTAATACATTTATAAATTAGTTAGAAGTAACACTAACAAGCTGAACAGTTTCTTCTTCTGTAGTGGTCGTTTCGAGGATAGATTTGCAGCGGTCAGGTTGGCAGCAGATAGATCTATACTATTCGCATCTTTCATAATTTGGTCCATATACCTATCTTAATCGCGGTCTTCCTCTGGGTCTTTTCCCGTCAACAAGTCCCATCTAAGAAGGTATTAAAGAATCCTCCACCTCTTATTAGACGGTCCGTTAGCCCAGGTATTTTAAGGGGAAAATCGAAAAAATAAAAAATATAAAGTCATTTTGAAATTTGGTACAGACCTTCCTTAACACAGAAGTTAATTACCCTGAAAGGGTCTCTGCCGCTCTCATGCCTTCGTCATGCATTTTTGACAATAAAGGTGTAAGTGCTGAAATATGCATTTCACGTCTGTAGCGTATGAAATATTCGTTCGACTGTATCAAAATTTGGTCAAATAGTAAAGTAAAATGAACTTAGTAATTATTTATTCGTTTATTGTTACGTAATACATCGCACAAATAATTTGTAACTTCATTTATATTCGATAAATGGAAGTAAAAGTACTTCTGCTCTATGCAATCATAAATTGCATGAAAACCTGTCACAAAAGGCAGAAATAAACCAAATAAAACGTTTTTGACAATTTTAAAAGATTCACCCGCTGAAGTAAAAGTCGTGAAGATAGGCCGTCGGATTTGAGTTATGTAGACAAATCTTATGAAACATATTTAATCCCTTTTAACCCCCTTAGGGGACGAACTTCGAAAAATCCCTCATTAGTGCTTTCCTACGACCTAAATGGAACCCACACAAACAAATTCATATTTCTAGATCCAGCGATTTGGGCTACAGTTTGATGTGTCAGTCAGTCATTCATTCATTCATTCATTCATTCATTCAGTCAGTCAGTCAGGGTTATCTTTTAAACATAAAGATATTTTAAAAATTTTGGGAAGTATTTTTTTAATTACGGTCCCTAGAAAACATTTACTTACAACGGCAAAAAAAAGTATAAATATTTATGCTGTTATTTCTTATGGTAAGTAAAGAGCTGAGCACTGGTAATGTCTTCATGTATATAAAATACAATTTTAAATGGTTTTCTGGCGGAAATTATTAAGTATAAAACAATTATGGTACAAAAATATAAAAAAAAAATCGTTCCATAATATCCTTTTTCTCTACGCAGCTACTGATAGGTCAGATCAGTAATTTAATCACTTCAAGACATTAAGAGGGCGTGGTACATAATTCAACGCCAAAAGCATTAATCTATAACTGTAGGTTTCTTGAAACCGATTTGCGAAAATTAAACATAGCAATACTAGACAATAGTTTTAGCCAACGTTTTAAACAAATTTGTTTCCAGTGTTACGAACTTCTGAGGCACAATCTCTGACGCCGCGGAACCTCGGGCATTTAACTGCGGCGCAAGAGATCACGCTTAACGAATTAGTAGTTCTGGATAAATACCTACTCATAAAGTTGACAAATACCATTATCTAGGATTGTCATTGAGTATTTTACCCATATTGACTTCGAATAAAGGGTAGAAATCAATGGGTGTTTTCAGCGTGTATTTTCAGTAGACCGGACTCATGAGCCGCGCAGTAGCGTGGTACGGAAAGTATTTTTCTTGTATAACTATTAAACATGTTTCCAATGAGTAGAGGTACGCAAATTTCGCAGATACATTCCAGGTCAGGTTGAACGCCAATTATGTATACTTCATTGTCATGTCTGTGACTTGCTGGCGGCTGTTACGAAACGTATTTGACTACTGCAAGCCAGTAGTAAATAAGGAAATAATGCGAAGTGCTATCGCTTGCTAACTGCTTGTACGGTTATAAGCCAATAGCTAATCGATTGTGGCCAGTGGGTGTATAGGACTGACAAGTCTAGGCTGTTGCCAGATGAATCCGCGAAATTGACGTACCTCTACCAATTAGTTTATATACGAAAAGAAGACACACTTGAAACTGTGTCCCTATAATTTTAAAAATGCCGTCCGCTAATTAAAAACATTATTTCCAAGCTCCTTATTAAAGGAGCTAAAAATTACTTCTTCACGTTGATGCAGCTGGAAAATATTAACCGTAATCGGAAAACCAAATCATAGAAACCTGCATTGAACTTTACCACATACTTTCCACAAATAAAATAACAAATAACAGGGTCGTCTCTTGTAGTCCCATTGAAAAACGGTTTCTACAAAAACACTGCACACTAGTTTAGCACTCCGCGCCTAGAGGCGATGAGGTGTTTGACGGACGTGTTATATTCGACTTATCGCCTTCCCCGTTACCATGCTTCGAATGTAAAAAAAAACCTCGCGTCCACTAACTCTTACGCGTATAGCTGCCCACTTGAACTAGATACTGTGAAATTGATAGTTTGTTATATTTTAGCAGACATATTTACATCAAACTCAAGAAACCACTATTAGGAATCTGATAACAATTGTTTTTTATCAGCGAACAATAGTGTCTATATTTGTGACGAAGAGATAGTTAAAAAAAACGAAGTTTATGTAAAAAAAAATAGTTATTGAATAATAACAATCACAGTTGAATCAAATTTAACGAGAATCACGGGCGTATGAAAATTGTCACAAATGTAAAAACGTAGGACCTAAATTATTTATCCAACTCCTAAGAAAGAGAGAGAGTAAGTTTAAATCTTGTGATACTACATGCCTGTATATATCGTCACTCTCTTTTGTTGACGGGTGACTTCTGGTGTTCCATGAATAGAGCCCACGATTTTTGGTGAAAAGAATTCTGCAACAGTTTGTTTCAATGCCTCACTGAAAGAAATCAGCATGCAGCACTCAACAGAACAGTTCTGTAATGACAATATAGGGTAGCAACAACCAAACTTTAGTACCAGTAACAGAATGTTCAGTAATACTTTACAATCCAAACTGTTATTATAACTATATAAAAACCGTTAAAAGTTATTTTGTTGTAGAAACCATATTTTCTGTAGCAGGAACAGTGTGTTCTGTACTAGTAACTGTACAGATGGTTTTAAATACAATCCTAATGTTATTATTACGACAACAGAACATGATTTTGTAATCCCAACATTGCCGTTTAGTAACTGCAAAGGAATGTTTTGTTGACGATAACTTCTTTTCCTCAAGTTTACAGAAGTTGTATGGTACCTACAACAGTATCGTGGGCTGTTAGGGATACCCCCTAATTATGTTATAATTACATAGTTAGCCGTGTAGAGATAACAGATGAGTATGTTTGTTGCAACAGAGCAATGTACTGTAAGAGGAAATATCTGGACCTGTTGAGATTACAGAACTAGCATTGTACAGTTAACAAACGAGTATAGTAATCACAAATAGTGCCGTGGACTGTTAAAGGCACCACCTGATATTGTTCAGATTACAGAACTAGTATTGTAGAGTTAACAGACAAGTATGGTCGCTACAACAGTGCAATGGATTGTTGGAGGTACCAACGGCTGCGACATTAGTGCCATCTGTTGTAAGCTCCAGGAACTTCTTGCTAGTAATGCTTATACTATAAGCTTTAAAATATAGTTTCATGTTTTGCTGATTTTGTTAAATAATATGGTTGACACCCGGCTATAATCTCCACAACAGCAGGAGGATCAGGTGTGGCATAGATGATAACCAATGAAACCTGTTATATTGTACGAAGTTAGCTGGGCCAGAGGTCTTTGTCTGATGTGTATATCGTGATGAGATGTGTAATTACCAACGAATACATAGTACCGATCGCCACAAAATTATACTTGTACAAATATATAATGTACAATAGCTATATTTTAAGCGAGAACACATAAACTGTTGTTATATTTGTCTCATAACAGGTTTTTGCAACGATCTGGTGAAAGAAGAAAAGCACACTGCCGCTCTGTAGAATGCATTAGAAGCGACTGTTGAGGCTCTGTAAGGTAACATAACAGATTGTAAATATTACAATACTTCAATGCTGGGAGTGCTGCACAGCACCGTAAAAGCAACAGAACAGATTGTTAAAATTACAATTCTGCATTTCTGAGAGTACTAAAGAGTTCTGTAAAAGCAACAGAACAGATTGATAAAACTACAATTGTGCATTGATGAGGTACTACACAACATGGTAAAAGCAACAGAACAGATTGTAAAATTGCCATTGCAAATAGCTGGGAGTGCTACAGAGCACTTTCAGTGCAACAGAACATATTGTTAAAATGACTATACTGAATTGCTGGGAATACTAAACAGCACAGTAAAGGCAACAGAACAGATTGTTAACAATATCAAACTACGTTTCTGGAGTACTACACAGTACCGTCAAAGCAACAAAACATATAGTTAAATTTACCATACTGCGGTGTTAGGAGCAACAAGTAGAGATTGTTAATTCTACGGAATAGCATTGCTGACAGTACCAGCAACTCTGTAAAGGCAACAAATAACCAGTTTTGCTGGTATTACTATCTCCATTTACCATATGTGTATAGTAACTGTAACCAATCAGATAGCTGTCACTATGTTAACAATAACTGATGATTGGAGGAACCAAAATCTGGTTCTTACAACAATATATTTTTCTCAGTGCTTACGTGCACATATGATTCTCTGCTTCATGGTTATTGGTAGAATGTACAATTTCACAGACGTGGCTCATTTGCCTGTGCCAACAGGAACAAGGTTACTGCGACACCACACGTCTGTGATTTGCGGGTAGAACCCTAGAAACTGAGAGTTACAAACAGCCAATCACTGACCATGAAGCACGGCCGCATATGTGCTCATAAGACACTGAAACAAACTGTTGCAGTATTCTTTTCACCAAAAATCGTTGGCTCTATCCATTAAGAATGTCCGGCCCTTTATGAATAGGGCACGCGGCAGTCTAATTATAAACAGATGAGCCATTAGGACTACCAGTTTTAACTATTCACGAAACAAATTTTGCTTCGTAATACATATGACAGACTGATATCTCACACTCACTTCGAAACACGTGTCGTGAATTACGTAACAGGATGATTATTTAAGTTCAGAGGAGTCGCAATTATAGCACGCGCTATGTAAGTTGGCGAGTAACGAGCTGGCATGTGTTGCATATAATATTACTACAGTTTTAAATTCGAATGGCTAATTTGCATAGGTCTATTTCATTCCGGTATTTATAGGCTACTAGGTGTTTTAGCAGCGGCCTGCTGCTGGAATTCCTTGAATGTGCCCTTCACTCAGTAGCTGCCCCTCGCCAAGCTGATGAGCAGTGTAAAATTTCGTCTCCGAAGTTAAGTGTTTGCGCACATGTACGTTACTAACAGTTATAGGAATACGGTTTTCTCTAGAATAGATGAAAACTGTTATCAATAGTCACACTGTATGCCTTTAGTTCTATCAAATATCACAAGGGCACACACCCCTTTTTCTAATGTTTTTGCGCTAATTGTTTTTAAGTCTATACGAGAGCAGATATAAATAATCTGTTAGGCAGTTTTATTTAAAATGTTTTTAATACGTTGCTAATTTTTTCTAAGACAGTAAATGCAAAGGTGTTAACTAATTACGTAACTAACGAAATTTTTGTTAATTGAATTATTAGTCGAAATCGTATAATTTACTGTCTTGAAAAATTTTTTTCAGCTATAATGGCAATAACTATTTTTAACGAAGCTGTCAAAAATTGTGTAATATCAGCTCTCGTTTAAGCATAAAAAATTAACTATCGTAAGAAGAAGTATAGAAAGGGGAACTTTGTCTTAGAAATTAAAAAAAAAAATAGTAAAAATTATAGAAATGGTAATTTTAAAACTTCGGTGCTCAATTTCCTGAAGGCGAAGAATAAAAATACATCGTAGCATCTGAAGTTTAATCATCTGGCTTTCCACGTGTGGAAAGGGAACACATTGATGCGTATCTAACTAGCATGCTATTGGACAACAACGAGCGCGGTGGAGACTTGTAAGCAAACCGGCTGTAACGCCGATAACTCGCTCCACCTCTGCCTCATCGTCTCTGAGAGCAAGGCTGTTAAGGCCATACTCTTTAGTTTATAGTGTTTTTGGGATTATTATGTTTTTAAACTTAAACGAGAGTACATATCAAAATTTGGTCTGGTAGTATCGTTAAAAGTAGTTTTTGCTGTGACAGCTAATTTTTTCAAAGTTAGAAATTGTACGGTTTCGACTGCAAAGTCAGTTAACGAGAATTTCGTTAATTACGTAATTAGCTAAAACAATAATATTTACTGCCTTGAAAAAATCAGCCGACATTGAGAAGACGATTTTAAACGAAACTGCTGGAGAGATTTTTGATATCTGCTCTCGTTTAGACGTAAAAAATTAATATAGCTAAACAAATTGAAACTAGAGAGCATGGCCTTAAGACCTCGCTCTTTAGTTTTGCAGTGGTTTTGAAAATTTTTTAAACACAAATCAATACATATACAAAAAATTCATTCTTGCAGTTTTAACACTTATAAATGTCATCGTTTGTATATGAATTTTTCTGTTGCATACACCAAACGGATTTTTTGATTTTTGCCTCTGAAATATCACATAGCTTGCTGTCAAAATAAGCAAAAATGAAGCAAAATAACTTTTTGCTATCAAACGGTAAATTATTTAAAAATACGCTCTGGAAAAATTGTGTACCGTATGACTGAACACAGTCTACAATTTTTTTCAAAGCATTTGTTTAAAAAATATTCGAGTTATTTGCAATGGTTTGAAATAAATGAAAGATCATGGACTTAACTGGCCTCTTGTCTTCCCCTCGAGGACAACTCTTGACATTCAAGACATTGGCTTATATGCCACTCTCGTCCCCAGGTGGCGACTCTCTCAAATGCGCTTCCTCGCCGCATCTCACGTATTTAGTAGCAATTGGGAATTGAGAATGCGGCACGGGGAATATTCTAGAACGTCTATCCATGGACCGCCTGCACGTGTTTCCAAATGTGCCAGCCCCTCTTCCTTACCCGACAACTCAGTCACTGAGGGAGAAAAAAAGTACGACGGAGAAAATATTCAACCCTCGTAAAAGTTAACAACTTCAGAAACACTATTGTAATCTTATCTAGTATGTCACGGAGGAAAGAAACCCGAGAGTAAATTAAGAATATATATATATAATTTAATTCAATGTTGAATTGGAGTAACAATAACAGGAAAAAATTTAAATATTCAGCTGTGATTGTAAGTTTAATTTCTAAATGGTTTTAAAGCATGTAATCCTTTAATATTACTTGTATTAAAACAAGTTCTGCTTCTTATATAAATAATCAATTTCATATGTAACAATAAACTATGTAATGTCACAAATGAGGAATCAATTGTATATTTTTAGAGGACTTAACACGACATTTTTGAAGCTACGCTTACTGACAGGGAAAATAAATCTTTTTACAACTACGCTTACGATATCTATAAATGACTTTCGGAGATAGGCGCACAGTGCAAACCCATCACCACCGATGCTGATGTGATAATGTTGTACCATATTTAACTGAAATTGTTCAATTTAATAGCTATATTTTGGTTTCCTAAATATATGTTTAAACATGAATAGCTAATAAAAGTGTAAAAAAGTGAACAAAATAGCTTATACATATATTGATTTTTCGTTTGCCTCCAACAGTTTTAGCAATAATGTTTAAAACAGCCGAATTTGTTTACAATCTGTATTTTTACTTATGTTTAAGAGCATATTAAAAATATGTGTTAACTATTTTGATTAAATAAATACAATTTTCTGTAATACGTTTACTAAATACTAAAGAAAGAGTGATGAGGAACTGAGGCTCAGCATGCAAACAAAAAAAAAGTTCAATAAGTCACTGGAACGTTCGAGACCTTTCCTAGGGCCTAAGTTAGTCACAAAAGTGTTACAATGATAGATAACGTCGGCACACACTAAAAAGTGTAAAGCGTAATAGGGAACTGTTTTGAGGAATACTTAGGCAAAGGCAAATCCACCCAAATATAACGAAGAATATTCATACAATTTGGAACATGTTTACAAACACCAAGGTTATTCTCTTGACGCTTGCAAACTTCAGTCGGTTTTCGTCCTCGCCGATTACTTCCTTCATTGCTCATATCCTTCTCTTGCTCCAAGTACCTGAAGACGCTTGGCCACCTGCTCTGTCCATCACAATTTTGGTCTGCTTCGCGGTCTTCGTTCCTCAGGTTTCTTCTCTGACATTTCTTTCAACCTTGATCATCTTCTCTTCTGTAGACGTGGCCGACCCATCTCAGTCTTCTTGTCTTGCCTTCTAAAACAACACTGGTCCAAAGAATTTTCGCAGGATTTCATTTTCAAAAACCTTCATGTTTCTTTCTTTATACTTACAGTATTTATTTTCCATGTTTCGACTCTATACAATAGTACTGGTCTTATTATAGTTTTATATATTATTAGTTTGTTTCCACTTGATAAAAATTTAGATGACAGTAGTTTGTTGACTGAATACCATGCCCTGGACGCAACCTTGATTAACGCCGATTTTCTTGCTTCTCGTCATTTCTGCTATTTATTGCATCATCAAGTTATTTGAAACCCATCTACTTATTCAAACACGTGGTTTTCAATTTGCGTAATTTTGCCACCTTCTTTCTTGTTATTTCATTTATTCTTCAAAAACTTCGTTTTCTCGTCATTTACTTCCAATTCAAATTCTCTTGCTTTATCAATTAGTTTTCTAGTTAGTATTGCAGGTCATCTAGATTTTCAGCTATTAATGCTACAACACCTGCTAAGGAAATTATGTTTATTGTAATGCCTATGTTTATTCCTCCTTATGCGTCGCTGACCTTATCCAGTGCTCCTTGTATAATTATGTTAGGTAAGAGTGGCGATACTACTTGTCTATCACCCGTTTTTATGTCAAAAGCTGCTGAATATTTTCCTTTCATTTTTACTATTTTTTTTCAGTCTTTTACTTTTACAACATTACAATTTTCGTTGGTATTAAAAACTTTTTCATTTCCTCCCACATGTTTTCTGTATTTATACTGCCGTAGGTTTTCTTAAAATCAACTTATATTATCGCTATTGTTTTGCTGTATTCCAAAATTTTGGTACAAATATCTGATCAATGGTGGATCAATGCTTCATAAATCCTGCTTGTTTCTCATATGTCAAACTTTCTAAAATTAGGTTTCAATTATTTTCTCTAGTATTTTGGAAACAACGTTGTAGGTTGTGCTAATCAATGAGATGTCTATATCATGTCCGTATTCTTGTTTGTCACCTTTCTTATGAACAGGGACTATAATAGTTTCTCTCCACTATATACAGGGTGGACCAGAATTCATGTGCCAAAGTCCGGGAGGGGATTCGTTATGGAAAATAAGGTGGGGTATATAAACCAACACTATTCTGTGGTAAATATTAAGGGAGCTACGCCACGTTGAAATAAATAATTTTTTAAACATTTTTCGAAAAATACTGGAAAATATAAGAGATAGAGCCACCAAAATTGGCATAGAGCTCAAAGAAGTGGAGCACATTAATGTATGAAAAGTTGGTTGCCGTGACGTTTCCCTTCGCGGCTATGTAGGGGTGACTCACCCCATTTGTGTAAGTAACTTTTAAATGCTAAGTGGTAAGGTAATATCCACATAGCAAATTAATGGGCCCTAGCAGGAGGAAAATAAAAGCCCCCCTTGTCTGAATGCTCTCCGGTAAACCGTTTTCCAGATAAAACGAATCAAAATAAGAAGGTTTTGTGTACGCCTGTGTAGGTAGGCAATTCGTCTGCCACCCGCGCGTGCCACTCGAATGTAAAAGAAACAAATGTGTGTATTCAATCGGTACGTAGGTGACGGTAGCATTTGCTGCTGGCAAGTCAGTTTGTGCCGAGA